>APFE030003388.1:29415-39818 GCA_000404065.3 Pinus taeda
TGATCTATACAAAAAATTTGAGAGAGAGAGAGAGAGAGAGAGAGAGAGAGAGAGAGGAGGGGGGGCTTTGGGTTGCGTGCTTGACTTGAGAAACCTCTTTTTCCCTACAAAACACAAAACACAAAACCCAACACGGACATGCAAAGAAAAACGAACCTTATGGCTCGAAGTTAGCTTTACCCAAAAAACTAAATATTTAAAAAAGTGGCTCAAAGTTAGCTTTAGCCGAAAAACTAAATATTTTTTCTCAATGTTTCTGATTTTCCGAGATCACACTAAGGTGCAGGGAAAAGAGCATACGCATGAGAAAAAATCCTTCCTTTCTGTTTCTGATTTGCCCAGATCGCACAGAGTCGCAGGGCAAAGAGCATACGCAGAAATAAAAGGTATAGATCCGGTTAAAAAAAACTAAATAAACCGAAACCGAAATAAGCAGAGAGAAAATAACAGTAAACTGCAAATAAAGACTGTATACCTCCAGATCTTAAAAATGACGCAGATAGGGCTACCGGAAACCTTTTCGCGTGAAACGAAAGGGGTCCCTCACTGGAACAGATGCTCCGAACACAACAGAGCAGTCCTCTCGGCCCGAAAACAGTCAGAAACAGTAGATCTAGGAAACGACAGCCGCATGCAGTTCTACCGGCTTCAGATTTGGATCACCAACGACGCGGCCCTCAAATAGCTCTGATACCATGTAGGAATTTACAGGGTAAGTTCCTCAGACAGAACACCAAAAGGACACCGCTCACAAACAGATCACAGATCAATACACCAGTATTTTGACGTGGTTAAAACCCTCAGAGAGGGAAACAGTCCACGGCCTGCGCCAAGGTGGCTACTACAGGCAATTTATTAATAAAAGAATGAAAATTTACATAAGCTTCTCTCATGCACGGTGAACCTACAAATGACCCTCCATGCGCTTTAAATAGAATTCATGAACCAATCGGGTCTCAAGCCACGGATCAAGTGTCGGTAATACCGAGGAGAGAATGAACCGTCGGATCACTACATATCGTGACCGTCGGATTGTAAGTTACAAAATGTACAACGGTAAAGAAACACACTTTACCTAACTCTATACCTAACTCTATATTAGACCAAGTTGAACTTAACTATTTCCTATGTGTCGGAATATCCTAACATGATACGACTTCAGGATTGTATCGTACATCTCATACGCTATCTTCTTCTCATGGATATGAGGCATTTTATGATCTTTGACCCCTTCTCGAATGATCCTCCTTGCTTTGATATTATTCTTATTATGCTGGGCCAATTGCTGGGGGTCTTGAGGTGGCGCTATTGCCTGCTTGATGTACTCTCCCACCCCATTATCTTCCAACACTATTGTGATCTTTCCTTTCTATGGAACAAAGTTTGATGCTCCCTATAAACAATGATTTGCTCTCAACCCTTGGTAAGCCATCTTGCTTACCTTGAGAGCTTTCTAAAACCTACCCACTAACAACCTGTAGTCCTTCACAAAAGACTGTACTTAGGGCTTGGAGGCTGCCTACTTCACTGCTCCTTTAGTCCTTCAAAGTGTGCAAACTCTAGGGCTCGTTCAAACTTCATAAAGCCACTTGGCTGGTCCTTAGTCCTTAAAGAACTAGCCCTTAGGGCTTCTCTGCGTCTTCCCTTCTAACAATTCTTAATTTCCTTTATAAGTGACTGTACTTAGGGCTCCCTTGGCACCTACTACAACCGTCCTTACAGTCCTTAAGATGCCAATCCAATACTGTCCTAAATTGGACAATCACCTAGCAAAAACCATCCACAATAGAAGGACATACGCACCTCAGAAAGAGTCCTTTTTGCCTCTGAAACACTTCATCCTGTGCACTTTCCTCAGGATTTTCGGCCCTCTGGTTAGGGCACACTGTGATACTACAGGTCTGCTTCTTTCCTAGCCGAAAATACCTTGTTTATCTGAGCTAACCCTCCTCAACAGTCCCCAACTTTTGCGTGATTGCTCCATGAGAATGTGGCCCCTTTTTTTGCTGATCCAACCCTGAAACAAACTTCAATTAGGCCTCTTCTCCACCTGCAATAACTCAAAATTTATGCAGCCTGTTTGAAGAGAATTTTCAACCTTAACCATGCACAAAAGTTGCCCTTAAGTTTGCCGACATACGTCTCTAACTCAGCCTGATCCAACACAGAAAGAAACCAAGAAAGCGCTTCTTTCTTCTTTTGGATAGACACTTATAGAGGCTACGACTCTCCTAACTCAGATGTCCTCCCTCTTGTGATGATTCACACTTGTGATTTGATCTTAAATATGTTCCAGGAGCTCTGATACCATGTAGAAAATCCATGAAATTCTGGTCTGCTAATATGACAATCTGAAATATAATTTCTTCTAAAATAAATACAAAATTTCCCTACTGGATGCAACGAAATAGGAACAAAAATAAAAGCACAATTACACAATAAAAACACATTGTTTTTCTAGGGAACCCAATTGGGAAAACTGCCTGCTTGGTGAGAATTTTATTGATAGGGAAAACTGAGCAATTGATATCTTACAAAATACATTTGTTTCAATCTGAAAGACACACTTGTCTTTCTTGCTTGATCTAAGCTTGAAACCTTTGCAATACTGCTGATCTCTGCTGCCCTCTACCAACCTGTGCACAAGCTTCTTTTGCACACTCTTTTCTCTCACAAGTTCACACACACAAAGCTGTGCAACCTGTTCACAAACCCGTGAGCTCTATTATCTTGTCTCGCCAACTTGTGCTCGTAAGATAATGAATAAATTGTGCCTTCGTTCCTCCTTTTAAAGCAATTCGAATGGCTAAAATTAGTGAATTTTCTAATTAAGGAATGATTTTGTGACTAATTGAGTTAGCATGAGCTAACTACTCCTCATGCAACTTGTCCTATTTCAAGTCAACCACTTGTGTTTTCCCTGAATTAACTCACACTAGAAAATCAAGAACTCAACTTTCAATTTCAACAAATCAGTTAACTCAAAACTAATTTGTTTTAATTTTTAGGGACACTCCTAAATTTTAGGAACTTGAGCATGCATAAGAAGGAACTCGAGTTTGACTCCTTGAATTAAGGCACAAATCAAGGAATCAATTTCTCGCTACTATTTTCAACTCAAAAGAGATAATATAGTGGAGGCCATCTTGTACCATGTTAAAGGTCCCAACTACACCCCTTTTTCCTTCACAATGCACTGACTGTCTTGTTTGAACAGAGTTGTCAACACAAACAATTGCTTCAGCAAATGCTCATCCAATGATCCAACCAATCGATTTTAGGCTGTAAGTGAGACATCAGGAATTTAGTTGAGGAAGGATTGATGTCACATTGCCGTTGGAAGGGCATTTAAGAGCAATTACTTATCCAAGCGGTCAAATGAACAAAAATAAATGTCATAGATACCAACTGTTGGTCAAGGGTTGTCATTGATGTCAATGTGGCATACTCTGTGAAGGCAAATATTCTAGTGTGATGCATAATGTGCCCTATCCTCATCACCTAAGTCAATATGAGGTCAATTCATGAAGACAACTCTAGGGCATTTTATAATGATGTTCTTTATACTTTGATGATTCCCTAGCATCCTTTGGTTGATGCCTATCCTAATGGACAAATTTTGTAAAGGTGCCCTCCAACTCTATTCTAGATATAAAATCCTAGATAACAGTGCACAAATATATTCCTTTTGATGTTAAAATGCTCTCATTCAAGGGTGACATTAGCATAAGTTCATACAGGACATTGAGCTCCTTCCAACGAGTGCTCACACTCCTTCTAACTCCCCATAGGCTGGAAGAAAATGATTTTGCTAGGTAAAATATAATTTTTTGATGTAAGCCGACATACGACCTACACCACATGCTGACCTCCTCTCAAGCGACATGATCCTTCGTTACATGTCATAACAGGTATATATTAGAAGGACAAATTCACATTTCTATCATCCAAATTTGGTAGAGAAAAACGCAGAGACATAGATACAGTTCACAATTCGTGAACTAAATCCTAGGAGGATCTTGGAGAGGTGATTAGGCTATTCCCTGCGGTGAAATCAAGACGAAGAACTCAGAACCTGAAGTAGTCTTCCATAAACATTAACCTAAAGAATTATCTAAAGACTCATCTTGTGAAGTTTGGATCCATTTGCTGAAGGAGACTCGGTCTAGTTGCAAAGATTAGGTTTAGTTTGCAGAGTTCCAGTCTAATTGCAGAAGTTCGATCACAAACCTGTTATAAACTCAGTTGCAGTCACCTGTGGAACTCGGTAAACCTGTGATAAGCTCAAGTTCGGACTATACCTCGGAGCTTTGGAGGAGTTATCATTCGGACCTGTGGAGGAATTGCGTGTCTCGGACCTGTGGTAAAAGCTCGATCTCAGACATGTGATAAACATTAAATCTCGGACCTGTGATGATTAGATGACCTCGGACCAGTGAAGCAAACTTCAGAACCGTGGAATAAGGTTTTCAGAACTGTGTAATTGGGATACCGCTACAACAAGGATACATCTGTTGTAGCGTTACATCATTGAGATCGAGAAAGGTTACCAGTTGAAAGGATCTTTATTGAAGCTGTCCTCATTGAAGAACTACAGTTGAAGGGATCTTTATTGAAGCTGTCCTCATTGAAGAACTATAGTTGAAGGGATCTTTATTGAAGCAATCTCATTCTTTATTGAAGCAATCTCAGATTTCATTGTAGCAATCTCAAACATTATTGAAGCAGTCTTTGAAAGCAGATTGAGGTCACTACTAGAAACTCTTGACAGTGGACATCTGAAGCAGCCTTCTGGAATAGATGATCAACTCTTGAAGTACATTCATACACTCTATTTGTTAAAAGTGTAAGGGTTGGAGCCCTTGAGGTTGGAGCCTTGAGCAGACAGGGTTGGTGCCCTTGAGGTTGGAGCCTCATTAAAGCCCAAGTTGGAGCTTGGCAACAGGTTGGTGCCTGGTAAACTGAGGGGTTGGTGCCCTGATCATTATTGTACTCAAACTATTGAGGATTGGTGTCCTCACTTGTTCATAATAAAATTATTATTGAATATTTTTTATATTGAAGAATCTTAACTGTAAACTTAACAATTGAAAAGAAATATAGATTCACCCCTCTCAGTATTTCCAGCAATTGGTATTGGAGCTAGCTTCTTCATAATCAACCTAACAGCTGGAAGAAGGATTCTTCAGTCACAATGAAGAATCAGGATTCAGGAAAAATCCCCCAATTTGATGACACAAACTTTGGCTTTTGGAAGCGTAGGATGACATTCTATTTAATGTCTTTTGGACCTAAAGTATGTCAATCAGTTTTGGATGGGTATAATGATCCACCTACTCTACCAACAGATCAGGACGGTGAGAAAGTCTATATAACAAATGCCAAGGCACTAATAAATTCCATAACAAGTGGAATTTCTGATTTAGAATTTACAAAAGTTATGAACTATGATTCTGCTAAGGAAATGTTGGACAAGCTTATTGCTATCTATGATGGAGACTCCAAGGCCAAAAAGGCAAAACTGCAAGCACATAGAAGACAATTTGAGAGTCTTAAGATGGATGATGAAGAAGACATTGCAACCTTTTTCCTTTGAGTAGATGAAGTTGTCAACTCACTCAAGGGTTTAGGTGAAACCGTTGAAGAAAACACAGTTGTCCAAAAGGTTTTCAGATCACTTCTAGAACGTTTTGATTCCAAAGTCAGTTCCATAGAAGAAATGAAGGACTTGGATAACCTAAAAATGGATGAACTTCATGGGATTCTCATTGCCTATGAAATGAGAAAAGGAATCCCTAACTCCAAGGAAGCTGCATTCAAAGCTTCAAAGTCATCAAAGAAAGGGAAAAATTATAATTATAGCAGTGATGATTTCGACACTGAATCTGAACTAGCTCAATTCGTAAGGAAACTAAGGAAAGGATCCAAGCTCAAAGGTAAGTATCCTCTCATTTGTTTTAAATGTGGAAGAATAGGACATTATGCTGCAAAATGTCCTCATAAACATGATAGTGATGATGAAGATGAATATAAAAAGAAGATGTTCAAGAAGAAAGGGTCTAATAAGAAGAATTTCTTCTCCAAACAAGATGACTCTGATGAAGAAGAATTTGTGATTACTAAGAAAAAATCAACTAAAAATACCTTTCTACACAAAAGAAATGATGACGAGTCCGATGAAGAAGATGACTATGCTGGAAGCAGTGAAGTATTATTTATGGCATTTACAAATGATGATGATTTCGAACAAGAAGATGAAGGAAATGTGGATAAATTGCTAATGAGTACCATCGAGGAAAATGAGAAATTAAGAAAGAAGGTTATTTCTCTCAAAATAGAAAAAGAAGAAGCAAAAAGGAAGGATGAATTCTTGAACAATAAACTAAAAGAAAGAAAAGAAATTTGCGAAAAACGTGAAGCTGAAATTGTTTTTCTAAGGAAAGAATTGGGTCAAGTTAAAAAGAGTTGGCAAAGCTCTCAAACTCTTGATAACATTCTTAATACTCAAAGACCACAACATGACAAATCTGGAATTGGTTTCAAAGGAGAATCATCAAGTCCAAAGAAGAATGAAAATGAAAAAATCAAAAGAAGTTATGCTGACATCCTTTGCAAATTTCCAAAAGAGGAGAAGTCGTCCCACGAAGAGCAAAGGTCCACCTATAACAATCCAAGGAATGAAGGAAAGCTATCTCTAGGAAAGAATACTACATCAAATGAAGGATATCCTAACAGGTATGAAACTATCTTTCTTGGTTGTTGTTTCCATTGTAAAAACTTTGGTCATCAAGCTAAGCATTGCAAAGCTCATAAGGATTATACCTCAAGATATAAGATCAATTATCAAAACAAGTCACGTAGGTTAAAGGAACAAGGACAAATCAAGACCTTCAATTCATCTAATCTTTGGCTGAGCATGATCTAGCGTGCTCAAAATGCAATGATTTTGGCATGATGCACAAATTTGTCCATTTATATCAGAAGGGGAAGAGTTGAAGAAGGAGGAACTTGCTACAGATAAATGTGGCCTAGCTTTATGTGTACATAGTGATGAAAATCAGTGGTTTGTGGATAGTGGATGTTCAAGACACATGGCAGGTGACCAAAAGAAGTTTATCTCAATAAATAAAAATGATGGAAATGTATCCTTTGGTAGTGGGTCTGCTAAAATTGTCGGGAAAGGAATGATTGCTGTTGTTAATAGAAAGGGAAAAGCACAAAATGCGTTGCTGGTGGAAGGGCTCAAACACAATCTTCTAAGTGTTAGCCAAATTCGTGACCAAGGACATAATGTTATCTTCAGTACTAAAGACTGTGAAATAAGGAAATCCTCTTCAGGAGAACTTGTGGGAAAAGGAGTAAGAGCACCTGATAATGTATACATTTTGAGTAAAATTCAAGATGAAAAATGCTATATGAGTCGAATAGATGAAAGTTGGTTATGGCACAAATGATTGGGACATCTAAATTTCGACAACTTGGTTAATATCAACAAAACAAGTATAGTGAGGGACATTCCAAAAATTATAAAGCCAAAACAAGTGATGTGTGGCCTATGTCAACATGGAAAACAAACTAGAACTTGCTTCAAGACTAAGGAGTTCTCAACATCAAAACCTTTGGAGATCATACATGCAGATTTATGTTGACCAACCAGGACTCCAACTCTACAAGGAGAAAGGTACTTTGCTCTATTTGTTGATGACTATACTAGAATGATGTGGGTATTCTTTATAAAATTCAAATCTGAAGTTTTTGAATGTTTTAAAAATTTTAAGGCCCTTGTAGAAAATGAAAAAGAATTAAAAATCAAGTGTCTTAGAACAGATAGAGGAGGAAAATTCACTTTAAAGGAATTCAATGATTTCTGTAATATACATGGGATCAAAAGAGAACTCTCTGTGGCTAGAACTCCTAAACAAAATGGAGTTGTAGAAAGAAGAAACAGAACTGTACAAGAAATGGCAAGAACAATGCTACTAGCAGCTGATTTGCAGGCCGAGTTTTGGAGAGAAGCAGCTGGGACAACAGTATATACGTTGAATAGAGCTCAACTAAGACCAAGTAATGATAAGACTCCATGTGAACTATGGGAAGGATGACCTGCTTTAGTAAACTATGTTAGAATTTTTGGAAGCAAATGCTTTATGAAGATCAATGATGACTCACCAGGCAAGTTCAATTCTCGTGTTGATTAAGGAAATTTTCTTGGTTATTCTATTAGGAGCAAAGCATACAAGTGTTATAATAATCGACTATGAAAGGTAGTAGAAAGCATTGATGTAAAAATTGATGAATCTCTTCCAGAAAAGGAAATTCAAGACCATGAAGAAGATTCTATTCTTGAAGAATTTGAGGAAGAGTCAACAAAGGAAGAAAAGGACCAAGAAAATCAAAGGTAACCATATCAAACTCCATCAAAAGTAAAATTCCTCCAAAAACATCATCAAGGAAGAACAAATTATTGGCAACGTAGAGGATGGAATACAAACCCGAAGAAGGATGACAAGTACACCAAGAAAAGATGATGTTACCTTACTGTCCATGGTAGAACTAGAAAACTTTGCTCAAGCTAGTAAGGAACTTCATTGGGTGGAAGCAATGGAAGAAGAAATGTTCCAAATCGAAAAGAATGAAACATGGGAACTTGTACCTTGTCCAAAAGATAAAAATATAATTGGAACCAAGTGGGTGTTCAAAAACAAAATGAATGAAGATAGACAAATCATTAGAAATAAGGCAAGGCCTGTTTGTAAAGGTTATTCACAAATTGAAGGAATCAACTTTGATCCAGGTGGATATTGGTGGTCGCCCGCCTATTCCACTTGGACCCTCACCATTGATTCTTTTTGTTTTTTAGTTTCCTTAATTGTAGCACAATATATTATTTTTGGCAGTTTTTTGGGTCCTGAACTTCTGGAGCCGTTTTGAGGCCATAAATGACGTTTTTTTTGGCAAAAGCTTTGGCGATTGCGTTGATAGCTGTAGTCCCCAGAGAGATCTTTCCAACGAGGTATCATACGTGTCAAACGAAGATAACATGACCAAGTTACGACCTCGGGAAGTTGGCTGCCCAATTAACCCCAACGGGGCCCATGAACTCTTGGTAATACATCTCCTTGAGTTAGGGTTTTGGTTGTTTAGGGTTTTCTCTTATTGTTCAATAATAAAAAGGCCCTTGAGCCTCATTGTAATTTAGTCCAAAGGCATGTAGCCGCCACATCTCTTCTTATAGATAAGCTACCATTGCCCGAGCTATCTTATTTCCATTCTGTTTGTAAGCATAGTTTAATATTATTCTATTAATGAAATGAAGTGTTTTTCTGTTGCATCTCTGTGTTTATGATTATATCTGTAAGTTGTTGTGTTCCTGTTTAAGTTCGGATCAGTGTTATCAGAGCGGTCTACTATTTTTCTATTTTTCTTTGCATGTCCCCAACGCGGTTTGGGTATAAGGAGTTAGGGCTCGATTTGGTTGAACCATTGCAGGATCAGCCTCGCAAAACCCGATGACCTCCCATGGCAGAAGAAAAGAAAGACGAGGGGGTAAGAGATCCTTTCAAAATGTTGCTCGAGGAAGCTCTCGAGCGACAAAGGGACGCGATGATGGATAACTTTGCCTAGATCCTTTGACGACTACCCATAGGCGATGCATCTTCATCCAACAGCCACTTTGGAGGTGCCACTCCCTTTAATGTACAAGTTAGCTTCGATATTCCCGTATTTGAAGGCCTGATAGATGCAAGCGCCATAGATAAATGGTTAAATCTGTTGGAAGGATATTTTTCAGTTCGTGACTTTTCCAATCGGGAAAAGATTACTTTTGCACTTCTCAAAGCCGCCCCACACGTTAAGAACTGGTGGGAAACCTATTGTTGTTTTCAGCCGCACCCACTTGGAATTCTTTCTGAGATGCTATCAAGGAACGATATTACCTTGTCGGGAGCTATGAAGATAAATACATAAAGTGGAGCATGCTACAGCAGGGAAGGGGCCAAGATGTGCCAGAGTTCACAAATGCTGTCCATACCTTTCACACGAAGCTGGGTATCAAGGATACTTAGCAACATTTGGTGCTCAAGTACCGCGACTGTCTACACAAGTACATCTAGGACGAGATGGAGTTCCTGGACATCTCCTCGCTTGACTCGGCATATCGGTATAATGTAAAGATTGAGCAGAAGTTTAAACAGAAGAAGCGAGACTTTGGATCTGCGAATCCAAAGCAAGGAAAAGGCACCCCCAAACCATAGAACAAAGGACCAAGCCAAGGCGAGGCTACCCAGGACAACCCGTCGAAGCTGCAAGCAAAGAACAACACCACGAAGATGAAGAAGGATACGGGAAAATGGTGTGAGTTCCATAAGAGCTCCACTCACAATACAAGTGAGTGTCGGGCCAAG
>APFE030003388.1:45346-83777 GCA_000404065.3 Pinus taeda
CTTTCAATTTTTCAGTTTCTTTAATTATAGCACAATTTACTATTTTTGGCAGTTTTTCAGGTCCTGAACTTCCAGAGCTGTTTTGAGGCCCTAAACGATGTTTTTTTTTGGCAAAATTGCTTCAGCGATTGTTATGGCAATTACGTAGACAACTGTAGTTCTCAGAGAGATATTTCCAACGGGATATCATATGTGTCAAACAGAGATAATATGACCAAGTTACGACCCCAGGAAGCTGGCTAGCCAACTAACCCCAATGGGGCCCATGAACTTTTGGTGTTACATCTCCTCAGGTTAGGGTTTTGGTTGTTTAGGGTTTTCTCTTATTGTTCAATAATAAAAAGGCCCTTGAGCCTCATTGTAATTCAGTTCAATGACATGTAGCTGCCACATCTCTTCTCAGAGATAGCTACCATCGCCCGAGCTATCTTATTTCCATTTTGTTTGTAAGCATAGTTCAATATTTTTCTATTAATGAAATGAAGTGTTTTTCTGTTGTATCTCTGTGTTTATGGTTATATTTGTAAGTTGTTGCGTTCCTATTTAAGTTCAAATCAGACTTTGAAGAAACCTTTGCACCGGTAGCTCGTATGGAGGCTATAAGGATGTTTTTGGCATTTGCTTGTTCAAAAGGATTCAAATTTTATCAAATGGACATGGAATCAACATTTCTGAATGGGGACCTAAAGGAAGAAGTCTACATGGAGCAACCAGAAGGGTTTGATGTTGATTTGGGGTAGCAATGGATGTGCTCTAGCCATGAAAATTGGTGGAGAGGCTAAAGCACATGAGATCTCCAAGACCCAGAAATGGTTTGGACAGATTCTACTCGGTTAAGGAGATATTAAAATAATTAATATTTCTAATGGGTTCCTAAGTCTAAACTTAGGAAAATAAAAATATTAATGAGTATTAATATAAAACTGGGTTAGAAGGTCCTAAAGGACATGGATCAAGCCAAATCTAATCTTAGCCGTTGATTATAGATGTAGTCTCGGCCGTTGAAGACTCGACAAAAAAAGTATAAGAGGAGGCTTGAGGGTCAGTTGGAGAACACACTAGAGTGATCAGTTATTCGATTTTCTAGAGCGAGGTTTGCTAAGAGAAATTGAATCAGTGATTAGAGTTGCAGCGAGGGGCAGTGAGTACGAGGCAGAGAGGCAAAGATAGTGCCAGAAGACCAGTGCAAAAGCAAAGAGGCAAACGCAGAGCCAGAGGGAGCCACACAAAGGTTAGTAGGGATTGCGCAGAGGCCAGAAGGGCCTGCGTCACCCACGTAGATGCTGCAAAAGTGACACAAAGGGCCAGAGAGGCTGCACAGAGCCTCAGAGGGTTGATGTAGAGGCCAGGAGGGCTGACATAGTGCTTCAGATTGTGCTGGAGAGGGTTTCGTGGGGCAGACTGTCAAAATATCTGTTTCCGAAGAGAGGTGTTATTGCAAGATTTTTTTATCTCTGTCGGGTGAGCCAGTTTGGTATCCAGTTGTACTCAGAAAAGTTGCATAATAATAAAAGACTCAGAACTGTTGCACCATTTTTCCCCAGTTGGGTTTTTCCGGGGAAAATTGTCCAAAAATAACGGTGTCACTTGTGTGTTTGTCTATTTCTTTCAGATGTTGATATGTAGATGGTTGAGACTATATTGTGTTTATTTAGTGTTTATATGGTTAAATAATTTGTTAGTAATTAAACAAGTAGGCGGAATAAACCAGAGAATACAGATAAAATTTCTAACGGGTAATACTTAGAAATTTCAACATGGTATCAGAGCGTTGCAGATCACAGGAGAGTTGAAGGTGCCAGCTGAATCAAAGAATTTGCAGCAGAAACAACTGTCTCGAGTGACAAAAGTTGTTCCTAGGCAGAAAGCAGCAGAGAAGGGTTGATGCAGAGGGACTGTGTCATTAGTTCGAGCCAGAGAGAGGCTAACGTAGAGGCAAAAGAGGCTCACGAAGAGCCACGCAGAGACCAGGAGGGTTGACGCAGTTGGCCAAGGGAGCAAATCAACCTTCCCAGGATTGCACAGAGCTTGGAGGCTTAGTCCTTCAGTTGTTGGGGCATAGGAAGTTGTGGGTAGATTGCGGGAGTGACGTTGGTGGGGTGTTGTTGCTGCTGAGACAAAACAGTGCCTAACGGGGCAAAACCAAGGTAGAGGGAGTCGCTACCTAGGCTAATTTCTAGCCAAGAAATCCATATCAGTGTTGCAGGTGCATAGGAGATCGGGGAGGTGCGACTTGACAGTTGGTAGGCGGATTTCTAGGAGGGAAATCGAGACTTAGAGGGAGTCTAACAGAGAACTTCCAGAAGGGAAGTAGTGACTCAGTGGGAGTCGAAGAGAGAACTTCCATGAGGGAAGTAGAGACTCAGAGGAGTCGAAAAGAAGAGCACAGAGATGGCCTTGAATGGACTGAGGGATAAGGACAGGCTGGACGGGGTGTCCAACTTTGTCCTCTGGAAGGCCAAGATCCTATTCGTTCTAGATAGACATCGCATCAAGGTCTTCGCCTTGAGAACCGTGGCTATCCCAGTCGACCTAGCTTACAATGAAAGGTATGAGGATGCAATGGCCAAGGCAAAATACATAATCCTTGACCCCAGTCCAGCATATTGCCGAGAAGGAGACGACAAAGGAAAGGTGGGATACCTTGAAGACATTGTATCAAGGCACTTCCGTGCAGAGGAAGATGCTACTAGAGAATCAATTGCGGTCGTACTAGATGCAAAAAGGGGAGCAGGTAGATCACTTCCTCAACAGGTTGCAGGAGATTTGGGACCAATTGACTTCCATAAGGGCCACGCCAGATCAGGAGTTGATGGTGAGGATTGCCTTAAACGCAGTCTTTGAGGAGTGGGAGACATTTGTCCAGAGCATTCTGGGCAGAGCGAATCTTCCAGATTGGGAAGAATTGTGGGCAACTCTTCGCCAAGAAGAGATCAAACGGCTGACCAAGACGGGAAGTAGCAGCAAAGGAGCTTGGGTTAAGAAAGAGGAGGAAGAGGATGCATCGTTGGCATTTGCGAGAAAGCAGGAGAAGAGGATGCATCGTTGGCATTTGCGAGAAAGCAGGAGAAGAGGAAGAAAAAGGACCTCTCCAAGATAAAATGCTTCAACTGTGGGGAACTGGGACATTATGCGAACTAGTGTCTGGGGAAGAAGAATAAGGGAGAGGCGTCTGACTCCAAGGCAGTGCCAGCGAAGGCGGAAAAGGAGGTAGAGGAGGATGATGATTGTTCCATGAGTGCTCATGTACCCCCTATAGAAGAGGTGGGGAGACATCGAGGTGTAGTCAAGAGGACTACATGCGATGAGGGGCAAGATTCTTGAGGTACCCAAACTCTTGGATCATACCTAGCTACGGGAGCCCCGAAGTGGCAATAGTAGGATGGCGGATGTCGGTAGAAGCAGATGCGAATGAAGCGACAGAGAGTGCTAGAGTGCAGTAGTCCCAGGCAACGTATAGAGGGTTGTAGCAGTGCGAGAGGCAAAAAGGAGGCTGCAACAGTGTAGAATGGCACAAAGAGGTTTGCATCGGTGCGAGAGGCACAAAGTTGTAGCAGCGCAGAGGCAGCAGAGGGAGCACAGGGTAGCGCCAGAGTGAGATTCAACATCGGGAGGTTTTCTAGCCTGACAAGGATCTCAGTAGTTGGGTGGATCAGTTACTTCTCAGTAACTGAGTTGCAGTGCAGTAGCAATAGCAGTAGCACGATGCAGCATGATGAGAGAGAACTGCAGTGCAGATGCAGTGTTGGGAGAAAGGACCAGCAACAACATAGATGTAGAAGGAGTTGCCGTACAGATGTAGCAGTGGCAGTGGCAGAACCATGGGTAGCAATATAGGATGTAGCAGTGTAGAGGATGTTGGGTGGGGAGGCCTAGCATCATCACAGGTACCGGTGCCGTATAATCAGGGTGATGCTCAGTGTGGAGTATTACTAGAGCACAATCCTCGCTAAGAGGGAGTGTTGATTTGGGGTTGCAACGAATGTGCTCTAGCCATGAAAATTGGTGGAGATGCTAAAGCACATGAGATCTCCAAGACCCAGAAATGGTTTGGGCAAATTCTACTCGGTTAAGGAGATATTAAAATAACTAATATTTTTAATGGAGTTCCTAAGCCTACACTTAAGAAAAATAAAATATTATTGAGTATTAATATAAAACTGGGTTAGAAGGTTCTAAAGGACATGGATCAAGCCAAATCTAATCTTAGCCGTTGATTAGAGACGTAATCTCGGCCGTTGGAGACTCAACAGAAAAAGTATAAGAGGAGGCTTGAGGGTTAGTTGGAGAACACACCAGAGTGATCAGTCATTTGATTTTCTAGAGCGAGGTTTGCTAAGAGAAATCAAATCAATGATTAGAGTTGCAGCGAGGGGCAGTGAGTACGAGGCAGAGAGGCAGAGATAGTGCCGGAAGACTAGCGCAAAAGCAGAGAGGTAGACGCAGAGCTAGAGGGAGCCACACAGAGGCTAGCAGAGACTGCGTAGAGGCTAGAAGGTCCTTTGTCACCCACGCAGAGGCTAGCAGGGATTGCGCAGAGGCCAGAAGGGCTTGCGTCACCCACACAGAGGTTGCAGAAGTGATGTAGATGGCCAGAGAGGTTGCGCAAATCCTCAGAGGACTGACGCAGAGGGTTTCAGGTAGACACAGAGGCTAGGAGGGTTGACATAGTGCTTCAGATTGTGTTGGAGAGGGTTTCGTGGGGCAGACTTTTAGAATATCTGCTTCTGAAGAGAGGTATTACTACCAGATTTTTTATCTCTGTCGGGTGAGCCAGTTTGGCATCCAGTTGTACTAAAAAAAGCTACATAATAATAAAACCCTTAGAACTGTTGCATCAGTTTTCCCAAGTTGGTTTTTTCGGGGATGATTGTCCAAAAATAACAGTGTCACTTGTGTGTTTGTCTATTTCTTTCAGCTGTTGATCTGTAGATGGTTGAGACTGTATTGTGTTTATTTAAGTGTTTATATGGTTAAATAACTTGTTAGTAACTAAACAAGTAGGCGAAATAAACCAGAGATTACATATAAAATTTCTAACGGGTAATACTTAGAAATTTCAACATTTGATCTAGCAGAAGGAAAAGACTTTGTTTGTAAGTTGAAAAAGGCATTATATGGGTTGAAACAAGCTCCTAAAGCTTGGTACGCAAGATTGGATCACTATCTACAACAAGAAGGCTTCAAAAAGGGGTGGCAGGAAGTAATCTCTACATGAAGATAGACAAGGATAAATTACTAGTCACTCTTGTATATGTTGATGATCTGATTTTTGCTAGCAATGATGATGAGATGAGCCATGAATTTTCTCAAAATATGTCGAAAGATTTCGAGATGTCAATGATTGGTGAGTTATCTTACTTTCTTGGACTTCAAGTAACTCAAACTAAAGCAGGTATGTTCATATCCCAAGCAAAATACCTTAAAGACATGCTTGAGAGATATGGGATGGAAGAATGTGCTCCTATGAGCACACCGATGACCACAAATTGCAAATTGAGCAAAGATGATGAATCCCCTTCGGTAGATGCAACTCTTTATAGGTCAATAATTGGAGCTCTCCTATACTTAACTGCTTCAAGACTTCATATTATGCAAGCAGTAGGAATGGTGGCAAGATTTCAATCAGCTCCCGAGCAATCCCATTTGTTGGCTGTGAAGAGAATCCTGAGATACTTGAAAGGTACTACTGATCTCGGTCTATGGTATCCCAAAAACACAACTCTTACTATGACAGCTTACACCGATGCTGATTGGGCTGGAAGCGTATATGATCAAAAAGTACTAGTGGAAATGCATTCTTCTATATCTCTCTCCATAGCTGAAGCCGAATAAGTAGTTGTTGTAGATTGTTGTGCACATATATTGTGGATGAAGGAAGCATTGAAAGATGTCAACATAGAGACTAATCAACCAATCATCATCTATTGTGACAACGCTAACGCCATTAGTCTTTCAAAGAATCCGTTAATGCACTCAAAGACCAAACATATTCCAATCAAGTACCACTTTCTTCTTGAACAAGTTGCTGAACAGAATATCAAGTTGGAATACATCAATAAAAAGGAGAAAATTGCAAATATCTTTACAAAACCCCTACCATGAGAAGCATTTGAATATCTTTGTCAAAAGATGGGGGTCATTATTCTTGCATCTCATTAAGGCAACACTTTGACAAGGGTAAAAGCACCATGACAGGGGGAGCAACATGACAAAGAAGAAGCTCGATAGGGGGAGTTCTTGGGCACCCTAATGTCAAAGGGGGAGAATTGTTGAAAGGGCAAGAATATTGCCATCAATGACAAAGGGGGAGACTGTTGGTCAAGGGTTGTCATTGATGTCAATGTGGCATTCTCTCTGATGGCAAATATTTTGTGTGATGCATAATGTGCCCTATCCTCATCACTTAAGTCAATATGAGGTCAATTCATGAAGACAACTCTAGGGCATTTTATAATGATGTTCTTTATACTTTGATGGTTCCCTAGCATCCTTTGGTTGATGCCTATTCTAATGGACAAATTCTGTAAAGTTGCCCTCCAACCCTATTCTAGATATAAAATCCTGGATAACAGTGCACAAATATATTCCTTTTGATGCTAAAATGCTCTCATTCAAGGGTGGGGCTAGCATAAGTTCATACAGGACATTGAGCTCTTTCCAACGAGCCCTCACTCTCCTTCTAACTCCCCATAGGCTAGAAGAAAATGATTTTACTAGGTAAAATATAATTTTTTTGATGTAAGCTGACATACAGCCTACACCACATGTCGGCCTCCTCTCAAGAGACATGATCCTTTGTTACATGTCATAACATGTATATACTATATATTAGAAGGATAAATTCACATTTCTATCATCTAACTTCGGTAGAGAAAAACGCAGAGACATAGATACAATTCACAACTCGTGAACTAAATCCTTGAAGAATCTTGGAGAGGTGATTAGGATATTCTCTGCGGTGAAATCAGGGCAAAGAACTCAGAACCTGAAGCAGTCTTCCATAAACATTAACCTAAAGAATTATCTGAAGACTCATCTTGTGTAGATTGGATACATTTGCTGAAGGAGACTCAGTCTAGTTGCAGAGATTCGGTCTAGTTTGCAGAGTTCCGGTCTAATTGCAGAAGTTCGATGACAAACCTGTGATAAACTCAGTTGCAGTCACCTATGGAACTCTGTAAACCTGTGATAAACTCAAGCTCAGACTGTACCTCGGAGCTTTGGAAGAGTTATCAGTGGGACCTGTGGAGAAATTATGTGTCTCGGACCTGTCGTAAAAGGTGGATCTCAGACATGTGATAAACACTAAATCTTGAACCTATGATGATCAGATGACCTCGGACCAGTGAAGCAAACTTCGAAATCGTGGAATAAGGTTTTTAAAACTGTGTAATTGGGATACTCCTACAGCAAGGATACATCTGTTGTAGTGTTACATCATTGAGATCGAGAAGGGTTGCCAGTTGAAGGGATCTTTAGTGAAACTGTCCTCATTGAAGAACTATAGTTGAAGGGATCTTTATTGAAGCAATCTCATTCTTTATTGAAGCAATCTCAGACTTCATTGTAGCAATCTCAGACATTATTGAAGCAGTCTTTGAAAGCAGATTGAGGTCACTTTCTGAAACCCTTGACAGTGGGCATCTGAAGCAACCTTGTGGAATAGATGATCAACTCTTGAAGTACATTCATACACTCTATTTGTTAAAAGTTTAAGGGTTGGAGCCCTTGAGGTTGGAGCCTTGAGCAGACAGGGTTGGTGCCCTTGAGGTTGGAGCCTCATTAAAGCCCATGTTGGAGCTTGGCAATAGGTTGATGCCTGGTAAACAGAGGGGTTGGTGCCCTCATCATTATTGTACTCAAACTATTGAGGATTGGTGTCCTCACTTGTTCATAATAAAATTATTATTTATTATTATTTATATTTGTGAAGAATCTTAACTGGTAAACATAACAATTGAAAAGAAATACTGATTCACCACCCTTTCAATATTTCCAACACAAGCCATGGTTTGTTAGAATTTCAAACCCTAGGTGACTATTGTCCTTATGATCTCAATAAAACAAGTAGATTGCTGAATTTAATTAATGCTGAAGTCAAATTTCAGACCACAACATCAATCACACAACTAGAAATTAAACAAGGAAAGCATAAATATTACTCCTTAAAATAAGCTTTTCATTCCTTCAGAAAAACTTGCAAGGAAGCCTCCACATGCCGCCCAAGAAAACATTATGCGTGGTTACCAAAAATGCTTTGAATTAAGCTTATACTACTCTCTGAAAAAACCCAAAAGCAATAGAAAATTGTTGTACAACCAGTGGTACAATTTGTATGACTTGTATGGATTCTTATGGATCTGGCCGTACAACAGCACAATCTGCTGTATGACTATAGAGAAGTGTACAAATTGTTGCCTTAAACTGCTTGCTGCCCTGGATGGTGTCTTCCGTGGTTGTCTTCTCTCTTTTCGTTGTTCAACCGCTCAAGTGTGTATGTAAAAGCCTATACCTTGTCTTGTTTTATAGTTTTAGTGGAGCATCTATTTTTAAGATTACTCCTAGTCTAAGTACACTTTTAGACTTAAGGTGAATTATAAAATATAATTACTTTTCAAAAATATCTTGAAGTACTTCTCGCATGTTCACATTGAACATATGTGGAAGTTCCCATTTGAGCTATAATATTCAATGCTCCCTCTTAGCAAGGAAGGAGTTTTGCACCAATCCAATTTTGTCTCTGAATGTCTCAAACTTTTCTTTTGCCAAGGGCTTGGTCAGAATATCATCTACATGTTGATTTATGGGAATATGTTGGAGCTTCACTACTCTCTTCGGAACCTTGTCTTGCAAAAAGTGATATTTGACCTTGATATGCTTGGACTTGTCATTAAACATTGGATTCTCGGAGAGTTTGATACAACTTTGATTATCATGATAAATGATTGTAGAATCCAACTCTTGATCAAACAATCTTACAAGTAATTTGTGAAGTTACATGGCCTCACAACTAGTAGTACTGTCTATCGTGTATTCTGTCTCTGCTAAGCTAAGTGCCATGGAAGTCTGCTTCTTGCTAAACCATGATACTATTGTTGATCCCAAGCTAAAGCAACACTTCAAAGTGCTCTTCTTATCTACTACATTGTTTGCATATTCTGAGTTTGAATAACCTTGGAACTTCACTTCACCATCTCCAAGATATCTTAGTCCATACTCCATTGTGCCCCTCAAATACCTGAGGACATGTTCCGTTGCTACACAATGCTCACCTTGGCTCTACCATGAACTGACTCAAGATGTTCAATGTAAACATATAGCAAGCCTAGTGTTGACCAAATACATCAAGGCACTTATCATCCACCTGCACATCATGGGATCCACTACCATTAAATCTGATGTTGTCACCTTCTTTAGATTAGGGATCATGGTTGTGGCCGTAGGTTTGCACTCCCCCATCTGAAACCTCTTTAGGATATGAACTGCATACTTACCTTGCTTAAAGAAAATCTCCTGAAGTCTTTACCAAATCTCCAAACCCAAGAAGTAATGCATTAAATCTATGCCCTTCATCATGAATTCAGGTGCCATATTTGTGTTGCACCCTGTAATGAGCTTTTGTGCATCTGTCAGAAACAAGTCATTTACATACAACACCAAAATAAGCATATTAGTTTGAACAAATATTTAATATAAGTAAGAATCTGCTTTGCTTTTGGTGAAGCACATACTTTGCAGTATCCAACAATTCTAGAATACTATGTTCTCGGTGCTTGCTTGAGTCCATACAAGGCTTTCTTAAGCCTGCACACATGGGACTTCATCCCATGTACGTCAAAGGCCCAACGTTGCTCTATGTACATTTCTTCCTCAATGATCCCATCAAGGAAAGTTGCATTCACATTCATCTAATGTATCCTTCATCCCATAACTGAAATCGAGGACATAACAAGTCTAATAGAAGTGTCAGCAACTAGAGCAATATCTTTTTGTAGTCCAAACCCTCTCTCTGGGAGAACCTTCTCGCCACAAACCTCAGTTTGAACTTTTCAATGTTGCCATTTGCAACATGCTTGATCTTGTAGAGCCATTTGGAACTCACAACTAACTTCCCCTCCACTCTTGGCACTATGCCCCAAACATCGTTCTTCATGATGGAGTGTAGTGCTCCAACATGGCGTTCCACTATACCTGTTGGTTTGCTACCTCTTGAAAATTGGAAGGCTTAGAATCTAGAATGTTGCTCATTAGTGCCACATATAGTTTAGAAACTTCTTTGAATGTCTACTCCCTTTGAAAGGGCTCTTAGGAGTCTCAACATGCCTAAGAATCCCTCAATGTTTTTACTAAACTATCGAGGTCTCCCGACAAAAGTAGGAGTTCCTCTTCACCTGGAGGTTGTCGTGCTGCCCTCAAAATCATTGGTGGCCTGGCTCAACCTTTGGAGCTTCCTACTCCTTATCCTTTGTCACCGAAATAGGCTCATAGGACTTCTTAGTTTTAAAGTCTTCCTTAAATTTTGCATCTTGACTCTCTATTGTCTTCCTCTGCTCTAGAATATAGATCCTGTAAGCCTTTGAAGTCTCATTGTAACCCACGAATAAACCCTTCATGTTAGAGGGCTCCAATTTGTTCCTCTTCTCTATTGATGCATGGATATGAATTGAACAACCAAAGATGCAAAAACGACTCACACTTGGCTTCACACCAGTGCATGCCATTTTTGGTGTCTTGTCCTCCAAGATCCTTTGAGGACACTAGTCTTGGATGTAGACTATTGTGTTGCATTCCTTTGCTCAAAGAAACATTGACAAGTCTTGGTCATGTGTCATGGCCTTAGCAACCTATATGATGGATCGATTCTCCCGCTCTGGAACAACATTATGTTGTGGGTTATACGAAACTATCAACTCCTTGGAGGCATAATATTCAAAATCGGTTGGTCTGAACCAAAAACCAGTCAAACTAACTGGTTCATTAGCCCTGGCCATCAAACCGGCTGAAACAATCGGTTATATGAGCGGCCCCACAAGTTTTTTGTTCTGATCGGCCATAAACCAGTTGGTTTATGACGAAGCCAGCTGATTTTCCCATAAATTAGTTGATTCTGTCATAAACCCCACAAAATGTAGTTTTGTGAGTTTTGATGTCATTTTGAGGGAAATTTGGGGTTGTTTCCCTCCAAAAACAACCCCTCCAAGAAAAACATGCCTCCCCTCTCATTTTCCTCACACATCTCAACCCTAGCAATATTGGCAATCAATGGTAATGTTAAATTCTTAAAATAAAAGTGACATTTCCTTTATTTTTCATTTTCATCCTTTTACATAAATTTTTAACATTACCATGAAATGACTTAGGATGTTTGAGAGTGGTTTCAACCTCATCGGATTTCATATGGAGAAACTAGAATTTTAGAGTTCTCTCAAAATTCAACAGACTTAATGGTTTTTAGGATTTCATGGTTTGGGGGTTTGTAATGTTACCATTTGATTCTATGATGTGCGAGGGTATGAGATTAACATTTGATCAAGAGCATGAAGCCCTTTAAGAACCTTGATATTGGTGGCATTGATTTTTGAACTTTGTTGATGTTGGTGGTATTGATTGTTGAACTCCTCTACCATGGCCTTAACAAGAAATGTACCCTTCACTCAAAGGAAAATAATTGGTTAAGCATGCTAAGCTTTTTCTACGACATTATAAGATTGAGGAAATGAACCCTTCACTCAAACCAAAATCATTGGTTAGGCATGTTAAACTTTTTTTTTTTTTTTAATTTCTATAACATTATAAGGTTTAGCAATCCAAGTCTAAAGACTTTGAGCTAGACGATGTTTATGTATCTCTTGTTGATGATCCCATTTCTAGTAGCGTTGAATCAATGATGAGTTTCATGAGTGATCATGTTGATCGGTGATTTGTAGTTTTGATGTTTATTTTTGTTGCTACTAATACCACTATTGTTAAGGTTGCAGAGGAGTTTTAGGAGTCCTCAAACACTGAGCTAGATTATTTATGTAGCTCATGTTGATGATCCCTTGTCTAGTAGTGCTAATGAGTTTGATCATGATGGGGAGTGATCATGTTGATCACTAATATGTAGACTTGTAGTAGGCCAGTGACCCCATTTAGATCCTCATTGATTATGCATTTTGTTGTTAATATGTATTGCACTCGGTGCCAATTTGATATATTCACCTTTACATGGTATATAGTTGAACAAACTTTGCATATTTTCTCTATTGGTTTGGAATCATGGTTTTAAATCTTAAAAATAGTTTTTTTTCATTAAAAACTAATTATTTCATATATTTTTTTAAAGACCGGTTCATTGAGATCTGACTAGTCTCGGTTTGACAGGTTTTGGTTTGATAGGTGGACCGATCCGGTCAGTGATTCCGGTTTTGAATACTATGCTTGGAGGTCTCCCATGGTTCAATCTGAAGACTTTGATCTTCTCCCTTGTCTAGTTTTCACCTAGAGCTTTGAGCTCTTAAAACTTGTTCAAGACCTCATCCTTGGTCTTTAAGAAGTAGATCCAAGTCTTGTGAAAAAAACCATCAATAAAGGAAACATAATACATGCTTCCTATTATTGACACTATTGATATTAGTCCACAAACATTTGAATGTATTAGGTCTAGAATTCCCTTAGACCTATGTTTGCTACTTGGGAAAGCAACCTTGGCATGCTTGGCAAACGTGCACCCTCTGCATATAACATGTTGCCGAATACTGAACTTTGGAAGGCCTGTGACTATCCCCTTGAGAATATGCAATGCCTTGTGATGCAGGTGCCCCATCCTCTTGTGCCACAACTAGCACATGCTGTCATTGTTATGCACCAAAGCTCAACTAGGTTCACCTTGTAAATTGTACAAATTACCTTCTTTAACCCCTATCACCTGAGTTGTATCTAGGCTAGAATCCTTTTGGCTTGATGAAGACTGTTGGATCTTGAACTCCATTGCAAAGCTCTTATCCTTGATGTCTAAAACTGAAAGCGAATTCTTCTTGAGACCTAGAACAAACATGACATCATCAAATTCTAAAGAATTACTCGAATCGAGCTGGGGATGTGTTGAAATATGTAACTAGGTTCGGTCTTCATAATAACGTATGTAATCATGATTTTATATATTTTATATTAAAGAGAATAAATTTTTTATTGTCATTCTTGATGCATGGGTTTCATGCTAAAGGTTATTTTATTTATAGGTCAAGCACCCATTGAGTGCTTCTAGGGCTTATCATTGAGTCAAGTTGGCCTACATGAAAGGACAAGTCGGCCTCACTAAGGCTATTCGACCTAGAAGAGAAGCCTATATATAAGAAACATCGACCTCACTTAAAGGATCATCCATTCAACTCTCAAGAAGTTCGATTAAGGAGGATAAGAAGATAAGAAAGAAGCCTAAATACCTAACGAAGAAGAAGGACAAGAGAAGAAGAAAGTGAAGGTGTGAAAGGACTGTTTTTAGGTTGCATCATCTCACACGTGCGAAGATTAGGGCAACATTATTGCCGTTGAGTCAAAATTGCAAACTCCTCTAAAGAAGACAAAGTCTGGAAGCCGGGAGATCAAGGAAAGAGGCCGAGTACCTTAGAAGAAAAGAGCAAGCATAACAAAGAAGAAAATGACATAACTTTTGCCCTAAAGGACAACCACATGTGCAAAGTTGTAGTGACTATTGGGTGTCGAAAATTGTAGGTCAAAGAGGTAGAAAATTGCAGTCAAAGTTGCAGGTCTGAAATCTTAGTCAAAGGAGAAGTTGCAATTGCTATAAGGTAAGTTTGACTTAGGTTGACTTTGTAAGTTGGAAGCTCTTCAAGGAAAAGTTTTGACTTGGCCTTGGAGGGGCCTTTGTCAAGGGTCATAGGTCTTGGAATTCGTCATCTGAACATTCTATAAGAAGAGAAGGATTCTGGCGGGTTTTCCTCTCAAGAGGAGAGGTTTTGGCCTTGACTGATAGCCTATATCTTGTGTCCTCTTGTCTTATTGTTCTTTCATTGTTTGGTAGTTGTTTGATGATAAGAACAAAAATTATAATCGAGTAAAAGAAGAAGCTAATCAAGTTAAGTAAAAATACATCACAAGTAGTTATCAAAGTAAGAGAAATCACCTAATCTAGCTGCCCCTAGATTTCTCAACATGGTTTTAGAGCTAAGGTGACTACATCAAGGAAAGTCAACTTGAACATCATCTAATTGAAGAAGGACTAATTCACATCATCTTGAAGGAAGGAATTAAGAAACATCAACTACCCATCTCATCACAAGGATCACATCTTCACAACTCTTGAAAAAGAAGACCTCAAAAGACCTTGCCTCCATTCAAGAATGACCCTACACTTGAAGCATTCTTTGGAATCTCACACATTCTACAAATCATCTTCCAAAGGAAACAAGAAGAGTACCTCATCATTAAAGGAATCAAGGCCGTCTCCCTCACATTGAAGAAAGAATCATCTCTAGCATCTTTGAAGAAGAGTATCTACCTTGAAGAAGAAGTATTGTCATCTTTGAAGAAGGAAGACATCATCATTAACAAGGCATCTTCAATAATCAACATCATCAAGAAGGCATCAAGTTGAAGATATAATCATCAAGGAGCATCTTCACTTGACAAGTAAGTATTTTCTATTTATCTAAATCTACTATCAATATGACTTCATTCTGCAAGGAGAGCAACAAACTAGTTGGGCCATCAAATTTCCTTGCATGGAAGAAGAGGATAGATTTGATCCTCATAGAGAATGAAGTTATTGAATATGTTAAGGGTTCAATCTCAAAACCATCACAAGAGCAATCTCAAGCACTATCAAAGTACATGAAAGGGGAAGTAAGGGCTCAAAGAATCTTCATAGAATCAATCAAGGATTCTCTCATTCCTTATGTAGCAAAGTTGGGGAAATCAAAAGAAATCTATGATAAGTTGGTAGAATTGTTTTCTGTAAGCACTACAGGAGAAGTTATATCATTGAGAACCGAGCTATACAAGATGAAGGTATCAAAGGAAGAAGGGATAGCCTCATACCTTATGAAGGTGTCACAAATAAGAGATCAACTTCAAGAACTAGGAGAAATAATGTCTAATAAAGAAATGACCACTGTTGTGCTCAATGCACTACTTGATGAATGGGGCAACTTTGTATAAAGTATCTATGGAAAGAAGGAAGCCACTCCATTTAGTGAACTTTGGTCATTATGTAAGATTGAAGAAACTAAGTTAAAAGCAAAAAGCGATGTTGGATCAAATGAACAAGTTCAAGCATTTGTTGCCATGGCTAGGAAGAAAGGAAAGTTTGGAAAGTTTGATCCTCGAAAACAGAAGAAAATTGACATGTCAAAGATACAATGTTATGAATGTAATGAATATGGGCATTTCAAAAGTATTTGTCCTAAACTCAAAAAGGACAACAAGAAAATAAAGGAAAGAAATGAAGCTCATGTCACTGAAGAAGTGGAAGAATTAGAAAAGAATAAAGGAGGAGGAAGTGAAAAACCTCTATTATGACTGAGATAACCTCCTCCTCTTGGTCCTTTTTTAGCTATAGAAGATGGTAGTCATGATAGAAAGCATCACAAGTATGATAGGATGCATGATAGCTGAAATAAAGATGACTTCATCATAAAATTATGGAAGGTCAATCAAAGTAGAAGTCTACATGGTTGTAACAATCATCATGATAGAAAGAAAGTAGCTCATGTCATAGAAAGACGACCGAAGTAGGAGGATATATGGTTGGACAAAGTCATCTAGCAAGATAGAAGATAAAAAGATCATCATAAAAGAGCATTTGTAGAATGAGGATCATCAAGATCCTCCACTAGAATCTTTATAAGAAGGTTCAGCTCTACTTGGAAGAAGCGAGTGTCTTGCTGATAGCCTACAATCCACCTTGTGTGGGATCCATTGTTTAGAAGGATGAAGGTATGGTGACAAAGTTGTGCGACATGTCAAGTTGGTTGAAGTACTCTCATCTTCAAGCAAGGAAAGAAAGCTACTAAAGGAAAGTCTAGATGACCACATAAAGGAAAAGGTATGTATATATGGTAATAGATACATAAAGTCATGTCATCATATGGTTATAGATAATATGGGTTAAAATGCTCTATTACATGAGCATGATGAAAGAAGAAGAATCTCTTCCATTAGAATGATGCATGAAGGCATGTAGACAATGTGCCTTGAACTCTTTGACATATTGACAAGATGGAATCAACATAATATGACCTCATGAAAAATTTGTGGTTGGCAACTATGATTCCTATGATGAAGGAACCATATATAAAAGATTTTGAGAGAGCAATATGTGAAGAAGGTGAAGGAAGAGTTCATGAAAGTGTATCTATAGACACATGGGATAAGAAATGTGATCAACATCTGATGACTAGAAGGATTAGCTATGACATCTCCATGAAGACCCTAATAAAGTCTGAAAAAAGAAAGGAGACCCTTGATATTGAATGTATTGGAGATGGATTCATACACGTGCACGATGTTGATGCTGGAAAAAGATGATGTCATGACGAAAGGCCATCTTAATAGAGGTAACTTTGATTTGATGTTCATTTTGATTTTTGAAAGCATCTGGTTGGGTTGTTACAGGGCTACCAAAAGAAAGTTGTAGAAAGTCACGTACAACTAGTATTCATGAGATTGGATGGAAGATCTTGAAAAAGACTTAGAAAGGGTAGTTGTATAAAGGATAGCCAGATGTGGCCTAAAAGATCACTTTCCTATGAAGAGAAGGATGACATGACCATTGATTTGTTGAAGAGAAAGTGACGTAGAAGATGGCCGATGCCCTACAATGAAGAAGCTGAAGTTCATGACACAATGCGGAAAGAAGGATCCCTACAGGGAACTGATAGTACCATGATCTCCACCAAAGAGAGTTGCTATTGACAACATGTCCCTTGTCAAGAGGGAGCTTGGGCAAGTCCCTTGTTAAGAGGGAGCTTGGGTATGTTCTTTTATAGGAATGAGTTAATCCTCCCTATTACCCACCATTTTGTGGGTGATATCCCTAGGAGAATTTTTTTCTCCAAGATGGTCCTTAGCTGGCAGCCAACAACTCTTTGCAGCCATCAACTAGCTTGTTGTGCCACTTCTCTGCCACCTGAGCCAACCATGTAGTCCCTCACCCATCTGTCATGATCGTATGTTTGAAGGTGGGCCTCCCAAACCTAAAGGTATGCCTTTTCATTTGGTAATTGAGTATTGCAGTCTACTTATTATGGAAACTCTTGGGCATAAATTAATGGGGGGATTCGGTGGAAAGAGTAGGCTAGGTCTGTGCTGTTGTCCCCTAGACCTCTTTTGGATGTTACCCTTGGACCCTAGTCTCGTGGGATCTCTTTCATTGACCTTTGGGCTCTCGAAATGGTACTTCATGGGAAACCCCGATTTTGGTTGCAAGGTCCCGCTCCCTCATCCACATACATCACTCCCCCTCTGCTCATTATAACCCCATTCATCATTTCTCCGACCTAGGTCCACATTCCTCCACTGGGTCCACCTAGAGTTAGCCTCCCCTTCCCCTTGTCCACACCTTGGGTCGGGCTTGGAACGATGCCCCAAAGGTTTATGCAGCTGAAAAGAAAAGTAAAAGCATAATTAGCCACATTCAACAGGAAAATGTTGCACAAAATGCAAAAGATGGCCCGGACAAACACGTTTAGCACGTGTACAAAAGCCAATGCATGAGTTCTACCCCATTCTCATGGCCATCACCTTGGTTCCTATAGGCCCTAGATGAGCCTCTATTGTCATTCAGGAACCCATGATTGTCCCAACCCCTGGTGGGCAATGAACTATCCCACCCAATGTTGCATGAAGCGGAAGCGTTTTTTGGAAGTGGGGACGCCGAAGCGTCATTTTCCACAAATCTAGGAAGCGAAGCGTCTGCTATATATATATATATTTATATTTTTTTGCATTTATACTCAAAACAAACATCCCAAATACCAAATTAATTGTAGAAGACATGAAAACATGCATATTTTTGCATAAGATAGATATAACATCCATTGTACATTAATGATTAATTATTCGAGCATCAACCATTTAGATGCATCAACCATCTAAAATCTAGATTCTTCTCCTCTTGTCTAGCCTTTGCCTCTACCTCGATTGTGTAGGGATATTAGTCAACATTGCCCAATTTTGATCAAACTACCTAATTCAAGACTTAAAATATGGTAGAAAAAGCTTAACATGCTTGATCGATGATTTTGAATTGATTGAAAGGTAATTTTTTGCTAAGGGCGTGCCGCGTGACAAAGGAGTTCAACAATTAACATCACCAACACTAGGGTACATATAGGGCTTGGTGCTCTTGATTAAATGCTAATCGCAAACCTTCATACTTGATATAATCTAATGAAAACCTTCATACTTGATCTAATCTAATGAAATGCCACAATCCCATTGATCTTGAATTCCTGAAAACTGTTAAATCTGCTGAATTTTGAATAGGATATGAAATTTTATTTTCTCCATATGAAGTCCAATGAGGCTAGACCCACTCTCAAACATCCTGAGTCATTTCATGGTAATGTTAAAAATTTAAGTAAAATGATGAAAATGAAAAATAAAGGAGAATGTCACTTTTACTTTAAGAATTTAACATTACCATGAGGGAGCATCTGCTATATTTATATTTTTTTTTGCCTTCATTCGTCACCCTAACCCAAGGTGGACCGACCCCCAACAAGCAAACTCACCTAAAATTAAAAAAAAAAATTGGAAAAGAAACAATTTTCTAAATGCTTTTCTGGAAGCTTTTATGGAAGCATACGCATCCTCCTTTGAAGTGCCACGCTTTTGACGCCCGAAGCGTCGTACAAAGTGCGCTTCGGCGCTTCGGAAGCGGCGCTTCCGTAACACGCTTCCAAATTTCCAGGAAGCATCAAAAAATTTGGAAGCGACACTTCCGAATTTCGGAAGTGCGCTTCCGGCCAAGCTTCCTAGGCGCTTACGTACGGGACGCGCTTCGGGGCTTGGAACCATGGGGGGGGGGCGCTTCGTGCAACATTTATCCCACCTCAAAGGTGGTATCCACTACATACTTTACATATCATGCTCTTACTCCTTGAGGCCCGAGCAGTTAACCAAATAAAAATCATAAAAGGCAAAAGGCATATGAAGAAGGGTGGATAAATCAAGGCTGAGATAACTCATGTACCATGATTGCTCCTTCTTACACATTATATACCCAAGTGTGGGCTTCCCCTTTATTAGCTATCCTTGTACCTGGGCATGTGACTCAAGTTTTCCCCCTCCATCCCCTACTCCATTCCATCACTTTATCACATGCCACCACCATTTGAAGGATGTACCTTGGACATATCGTCCCCTTTAAAAATAGAAACCACCTAATATGGCATCTGGTTAACCCCCCTTGGAGCTTGGAGACATTAGCACATGCCAAAGGCCATTATGGAAGGGCATGCCATTATGAAGTGCCCACCTGCTATCCATGGTTTGTAAGCTTTTTAACTCGATTTCTTTAAATGACTTGTTGTATTGGAGTCTGGAAGGCAACGGGACGCATTGGATCTTATGCAGGATTGCAGATTGTCTCCATTTTGGGTTTGGTCTCCCTATACGGGGTCCCAAATCTCCAGAGGGCTACATTGGCACATGTAGGGTGTGTGTAGAGAGCCATGGGCCTCCATAACAGTAGACAACATTCCATGGATCCACAGATATGTTCAAAGATTGCTCGAGTTGCATCTATTGGACGAGGAAGATGCACTTGGTTCACCATGCCTAGCCAGCCCCACAGTTGTATCATGCTCTTGGCAGATGACCCACGACCTGCATGATGATGTGGCACCACTTACACCACCATCCGAGCCCTTGGAGATGGTCTACATGCATCTTCGATCTATTTGGAGAACCATGAGGACACTTGTGTGCCCCCACACCCATTAGGAGCACCACAAGTTTATTATTTGGAGAACAAGGGGCCAACCCCTTGTCCACTACTTTTGGGAGTCCTATTTATCGTTATGGACCTATGGACTTCATCAGGCCTCTTAGAAGGCCCAACGACATGTACTATTGATCATTCGACCTCTTGAGAGGCTTATTTTTTTCTTCTTCACTAGGCCTCTTAGAAGGCCCAACGACATGTATTATTGATCATTCGACCCCTTGAGAGGCTTATTCTTTTGTTTATGAGCTAGTTTGGTGGGTTTGTCACCAAAAGTTAGTTATTTTGCACATTATTTTATTCTAGGGGCTAATGTAGGCGTAATTAGCTAAATCGAACTCATTAGAAGTGTATACATACAAGTGATGTGAGTTCATTTTAGCATCATCGCTTGGATTTGGGACTTGTATCTCTTTAGAAATTTTCGCTATCCTTCTTGGAGGATGAATTTTTGGAGCATGGAATGAATTTTGATGTTTGGATTATTTTCTCATGTCTTGGAGCATCTTGAATGGCAAATTTTGGATGGTTGGATATATTCTTATACATGTAAGTATAATTTAATGCTATTCTTTCTTTCTATTTTTGTCACATACATTGTTGCTGGGATTTCGCTATACCAGGGCTGATATGCTGCATCTATTTATGTGAAGTTGTGGAAATTTTGTTTCTAGATAGTGAATGCTTCATGTATGGGCCATGTATAATGAATGAATGTTCCTAGGGATGTTTCATTACTGAAATTCATCTTGCTAAGCCATCTATTTTGCGAAACAAAGTACAAAGTCTTTGAAGTTGCTTTTGCTGCTGCCCTAATGCTAAGCGAAGTTGTCTTTGAGGCCTCCTTAATTGAGAAAATCCAAAAGTCCATAGTCATAATTCTACCTGACTCCAATCTCCCCAAAGGATTCGACACTGGTCCACCATAAGGTGATCACCTTAAACCTTATTCCTTCTCCTCCCTCTTCTTTTTTAGGCCTAGCCCATTAGGTCTCCTAGGACATCATTTATCTCGTAAACCACCCACTCAAAAAATTTGATCTCTTGGCATCCTCTGTGCTGGTGTGTCTCCTAGGTGCCCTCCAATTTTGAAGAAATTCCGATGGTGAGATTTTGAGATACCTCAAGCCCTAGCCTTGAGATTGAATCTTGACCTTGGTTTCTTTAGGCTAGAAACCTCATTGGGACCCCCAAATTGCCTTGCACAAAAATTCTTTATTTGGTCCTTTTCTCCCTCCGGAATAGGTCAAGCATATCATTGGTTGCTAATCCCTACCCCCTTGATCTAACCCCGGGTCCACTTGGTCCCGTGTGGTCCCATACACCATCAAGGACAATCCTTCAAAGATCACTTGGAATCCAAGTCTTCATAGGAATTTTAGGGCTTAGGAACCTCCATTATAAGATACATACCTTGAACCTAAACCTTGAAATTCTCCTTAACCCCTTCCTTGAGAGCCTTTCAAACTTGCACTCCAAAGTAAGCAAGCCATATATTTGAGCCTCTCTTGTGAATAGGCTTCTGGGATCACCCTCACCCTATCATTGATCCATCCATATCGTGATCCTTATCATAATGGGTCTCCTCCCATCGGTGAAAGTCCGTAAAGAGTAGGGAGCCTTAGCTGAGGTGACATTGGGCTATTGCTCCATTGTTGCTCTTAACCTGGTAGTAGCCCTTCAAGGATCCCCTTTTAGGACCCTTGCTAGTTTGAGCAGTAATACTCCCTAGTTGAGAGGGAGAGATAGACACATCATTCTTGTCTTCATGTTGTGAAGAAAGAATGGAGGATTGGGTAAGCATCTGGTTTCCAATACTCTTTGAGGATGTGGTCGGGCATCCAATACGTAAGAGTAGTAGAAGAGGAAATTCCTTGAGGATGTGTTAATCCAAGACAGGAATTGTCCTCAAAGGACATACCTTATGAACATTCAGATGGGGTATGTGCCTTAAGAGACAATGATGATGGTGTCTATCAGTGATTGTCTCGCAAGCATTGTGCTCTGATCTTGGGGAAAGAGAGCTGTTAGTCAAGACCTTGCTATGTGACAATGCTGGTTGATATTATGAGATGCACTAGTATAAGTTGATAAGGTAGCTTATAAGATGGCTTACCAATCCGTCTCTTCTTATGAGAATTATTCAATATGAGAATGTCCAAGTACCTTGTATAAATTATGAATACCTCCCTTGTTAAGAGTGAGTGTTGAAATATGTAACTAGGTTCGGTCTTCATAGTGACATATGTAATCATGATTTTATGTATTTGATATTAAAGAGAATAAATTGATTATTGTCATTCTTAATGCATGGGTTTCATGTTGAAGGTTATTTTATTTATAGGTCAAGCACCCATTGAGTGCTTCTAGGGCTTGTCATTGAGTCAACAAGTCAATTGAGTCATTGTCATGTATGGAAGACCCTTTTGGGCTTATTGTATCAAGTCAAAGAAAATTATTGTAAAGTCAAAAGTGTCATATAGACCGTCCAAGATCTCGTCTTCATCCAAACTACAAGTCGGCCTACATGAAAGGACTAGTTGACCTCACTAAGGCTATTTGACCTAGAAGAGAAGCCTATATATAAGAGACATTGACCTCACTTAAAGGATCATCCATTCAACTCTCAAGAAGTTTTATCAAGGAGGATAAGAAGACAAGAAAGAAGCTTAAACACCTAACGAAGAAGAAGGACAAGAGGAAGAAGAAAGTGAAGGTGTGAAAGCACTATTTTTGGGTTGCATCATCTCACACGTGCAAAAATTAAGGCAACATTATTGCAGCTGAGCCGAAATTGCAAACTCCTAAATAAGACAAAGTTTGGAAGTCGAGAGATCAAGGAAAGAGGCCGAGTACCTTAGAAGAAAAGAGCAAGAATAACAAAGAAGAAAAAGGCTTATCTTCTGCCCTAAAGGACAACCACACGTGCGAAGTTGCCGTGGCAACTGGGTATCGAAAATTGCAAGTCAAAGAGGCCGAAAATTGCAATCAAAGTAGCAAGTATGAAATATTTGTCAAAGGAGAAGTTGCATTTCTTATAAGGCAAGTTTGACTTAGGTTGACTTTGTAAGTTGGAATTTCTTCAAGGAAAAGTTTTGACTCGGTCTTAGAGGGGTCTTTGTCAAGGGTCATAGGTCTTGGAATTCGTCATTTGAACATTCTACGAGAAGAGAAGAATTTTGGTGGGTTTTCTTCTTAAGAGGAGAGGTTTTGGCCTTGACTAATAACCTATATCTTGTGTCCTCTTGTCTCATTGTTCTTTCATTGTTTGGTCACTGTTTGATGATTAGAACACTAATTATAATCAAGTAAAAGAAGAAGCTAATCAAGTTAAGTAAAAATACATCACAAGCAGTTATCAAAGTAAGAGAAATCAGCTAATCTAGTTGCCCCTAGATTTCTCAACAGGGTGAATAATACCGACTATTTTTATTGGGTACTTGTTGTCATCACCAAAGTCAGCTTGTACTCTTGAGTCTTGCACCTTTAGAGTAGAAAACAATTGCTTGGTTGATGTCGTATATCGAGATGCCCCATTATTCACATACCACACATCTCTCGAAGTCATGCTGGTAGAAAGGCAAGATATTATTGAGAATTCCTTCTTGAACTTTGCAACAAACTTGTTCGTTTGAGTTTTTGCAAAGACTGCTACCTGCCTTTGTTGCTTCCATTTACCCTTCTTCTTTGGACATTGTGATACATAATGACTATGCTTATGACAAAGGAAGCACTTGGTTTTACTCAAATCCTCTTTATTTAACTGTGAGGTTGACTTCTCACTCTTAGACTTAACCCTTGTTGGGTCCTTCACCTCTAATCTTATTTGATTGACCAAATAGAGCTAGGTTCTCATCACCACCCTTCTTGCTAGCTTTTGAGTCCATTCGAGTCTCCTTCTGGATGTAGTCATCCCAAAGCCTCTTAATGTGAGGAAGGTTCTCTTGAGTGCAGATACTTTTGACAAATGGTTCCCATGAAGGTGGGAAACCGTACAATGCTATGTTCACTAGATTTGCAAAATGCATATGTAACCTTCTACCCAATTGCTGCAAGTTGATCACGGATTTGTGTGATCTTCATATGGTAATTGATTGTGCATGATCTGGTCATCTTTATGAATTCGAGTTTGTTTCGCAATTTCATCTTCTTGTTTATGTTTTGACTTTGGAAAAGACTAACTAGGGCATTGAACATCTCCTTCACCATTGTCTTCTCGGATACATCAGGGATTATATGGTCCTTTTTGACATCCAAGATCATCCATTTGGCCTTTGGTTCCTTTTGTTGTGAGTTGCAAGTCCGACAAATCTGTAGGGGAGTCACAACTTCCTTGACAATATCTCAGAGATCATTCTCTTTTAGTGAGAGTGTAACTTTCACTTTCCATGCTGTGAAGTTTGAGGCACCATCCTATCCATCCTCAAACTAGAGATCCACCGCTACCATCTCTTAGATCTACTGCACAAACTTCCATATATATATTTTTTGAAATTCTCTTATTTTTGGTCCTTCTTCGAAGCAATAAATTTAATGTTGCAAATCCCTGAGAATATCAATCAAAGATCGAGCTATGATACTGTGTTAGAATTTCAAGCCTTTGGTGACTAATCATAATGTCCTTATGATCTTAATCGAACAAGTAGATTGTCAAACTTGAGGAACTTTCAGTGACGAATAGTGATAATTTTATTAAGGATTTTTGAGAAACGCTTTGATAGTCTAATGCCTGTTGTATTACAAAATTATAGCACTATGATATCCCAAGTAAATAATATAGAGGAGGTACAAGTTGAAAAGGAAATCCAGGAGGAAGTCAATATTGATCCACCAATTGTCTTATACACTAGATGGTTCAATGGAGGACATCCTCCATTCTTGGTAACTCTTGGGATAAATGGTTTCCTCCTTTGTGATTGCACGCTGGATTCCAGCTCAACAACCAACATAATGCCCTTAAAAGTCATGAAACAGTTAGGCTTGGACATCTCAAGGGGGTACAAGAGTGTTTGTGGGATAGACCCTAAGGTAGTTGAAGTATATGGGATCATATAAAACCTTTCAGTTATCTTGCAGGGATAACCAGAAAAGAAAATCACCATGGACATTGTTGTCATTGATATTCCTGACTCCTGGGGGATATTGTTATCTAGAAAATGGGCTTCTTCTCTTGGAGGGACTATCCAGATGGATATGTCCCATAGTAGGATTTGTATTGTTGGAGAATGTAACTAGTGTCGGTCTTCATAATTGTATTTGAGTCATTATGTAATGTATTTGTCAAAAGAAAAGAAAAATAAATTTTGATCGACTTATTAAAGCATGGGTTTCATGTTTGGGTCAATGGTCCATTGGTCATAGCACCCGTTGTGTGCTTTAGGATTCTTTTTATTTATTTATTGAGTCAAAGTTGAAAGAAATTGTTTTAGATTCCTCCACCAAGTGACTCCCTCTCCTACAAGACATCCACCTTTCCTACATGTTGGCCTACTACAACTCAAGTCTAATAGTTGACAAGTCGGCTTCTACTATTGTTCATGTCGGCCCAAAATACAGTGACAACCCACTATAAATAGCAAGGAAGCTCAACCCTGTTTGGCGTGTAGAAAAAGAGCTTGAATCTGCAATTAAATAGAGAAGGAACAAAATCGAAGTCTGTAATAGGAGCAGTAAAGAAAGAGACGAAGTCTAGTATAGTAGCAGGAGAAATGCAGGGGTCGAAAGTAGCAGTTGCAGGGGTCAACTATACTAAGTTGCAGAGGCCAAGAATAACAGTTGCAAGATGAAAGAATGAGACTACAGAAGTTGCAAGAAAAGAAGATGACAAGATGATTGGTTGGGACCGATTTGGTGAATGAGTTTGTGGTCAAATGGTCAAGTTTGTCTCAATCCGATTTGAATATATACTGGAAGAGTTTGACTAGGTTTTCCCCTCCTTAGGGGTTTTGTCTTGGCTGAGTGCTTACATCTTGTGTTCTCTTGTTGTCTTTGAAGTTTTGGCAATTGTCTTGATGGTGAACATGTAATAACAATGAAGAAGAAATAAGAACTAATCACAAGAAATTGCCAAGTACTAGAGAAATCAATTTAATAAGTGTTGAAAAATGTAACTAGGTTCAGTTTTCATAATGACATGTAATTGTGATTTTTGTAAATGATAAAAAGAAGAAAATAAAATTATTACTGTAATGTTTGCTTCATGGGTTTCATGAGCAAGAGATTTTATTTTTAGATGATTCCCATTGAGAGCCTTTAGGATTTATCATGAAAGTCAAATATTCAATGTCATGTATGAAGAACCCTTCTTGGGCATGTTACAAATATATTTAAGTCTATGGGATTGTCTTATTGCCATCCAAGACAAGCACGTGTTCCTCATCTTCAAGTTGGCCTCAAAATGAAATGAAAGAACTCATGTCAGCTCACCTTACGAAGACACACCTATTCGGATTTATAGGTCGGCTTATTTATGGGACATACTATTATATATATGAGTGTAGGGTCTTCACATTTCCACAGAAAAATTCGGACATCTCTCTGAGATTTCGGGTGAACAGTCGCAGCGAAGAAGTTCTGAAGTCTCTCTGTGATTTTCGGGTGGACAAAGGCAGTAACCAAGTTCGGATATCTCTGAATTCGGGTGGTCTAGTGCAGAGATAAGTTCGGACATCTCTGTGATTCGTATAGGAGATTACAGTGACAAGAAAAGAAGTCAAATTCAGATGTCAAGTTGCAGAAGAATCTCAAGGGACAGCGAGGATCTTTTTGGGCTAAACAGAAGTTTGGATTCATGAGAAAAGGTCTCGGTGCTACCACAGTTCGAACAAGGATATATATAACACAATTCGGTGCTAGAGAAGACTACAGTGAGGTGATCCAAGAAGGCTACAGTTCGGTGTATTTTGCAGAGATCACAAGTGTGTAACAAGGTCTCGGTACTATTACATGGAGAAGGTCTCAAAGCGAAGGAGGTTGAAGTGGAAGAGGAGTCAAGAAGAAGGTTGACTGTCAAGAGAACTTGTGTCTTGGTCTTGGAGTGGCAAATAGGTGAAGGGTCTTGGTCTTGGTATTCGTCAATTGGAATCTCTATAAGAAGAATTTGTGCGGGTTTTCCTCTCAAAGAGTGAGACGTTTTGGCCTTGGCTCATAGCCTACATTCTGTGTCTCTTGTTTATGCATTGGTAGCCGTTTGATGAAGAAGAACATTAATAACTTAAGTGAAGAAGATCCTAATCTAAAGAAGTAAAAAACACTCACAAGCAGTTACTAATTGAAGAGAAATCACCTAATCATGATGCCCTAGGTTTCTCAACAATAAGAAGCCCTAAGTACGTTGTCCTAGATTTCTCAACATGTTATCAGAGCTGGTTCACTTGTTTGGGGGCAGAAAGAAGACCACTTGGTCTTCAAATCTAGCAAGCATAAACAGTCATCTAGACTAAACTACTAAAGGGAAGAGATTCCAAGTTCTAAGCACATTAATTAGCCCTAATGACAGTGACTAGGCTACTGTCCTATGCATGGAAGAGCGAGGGTTTTTGGAGAAACATTAAAGCTCTATTCACAAGGACTGAGAGGCTAGAACTATAGCCTATAGAAGGCCGTGCAGTCTGAAAAGAAAAATGCAGTTCTGGGCATACATATCATGATTTGAAATCTCCATTATAATAGAATTGAACTCTCTATGCCACCACAGAAATCCGATTTCTCTGCTTTTTTTTTAATAGACGACTGTTTTTACAATCTAAGTATAGGTCTATCCTGAAGCCATAAAAAATGGGGGAGCCGAGAACTTGTGCATTTGCAGCTCTATTTATCCTATAATGTGGTATAAAAGTCGAAACATCAGAAACAAATGATGTCAGTCCTGTATCACATATATATACAGGTGACCAATTTAATATTTAAAGTTTCTTTTAGCAAATAAGAAACAGTCCTTACAGCAAGCAAGTTCAAGGTTTTATAGGTCTGGTTGGGAGACTCAACATGAAGATAGAGTCACCTTGAAAAAGGAACCGAGACTCCTACTGCAGTCCTGGGCACAAGTATAATTCGAAAAAGTCTCCATCACTTTAAATCAAAGTCCTGTATAATCAAGGCCGAAGTTGATTTGCTTGATTCATCTCCCTTACACAGTCACCACATTTAAAATAAAAATTGCAATTTCCTACAGTGGTATAGAGGCCAAGAAAACAGTGGTAAAAGAGCACAGTTTTGAGGCCTATAAATATACTCGATGTAAACTTGAGCAGTAAGTTAAGGAGCCAACCTAGGAAGAACTCAAGCATAATATCTCTATCTCAAAGGTGAATGCAGTCTACCACAATAAGGAGAAAATGTCTTGCACCAGCATATGAAAAGCCTTGAAGCTGTCATCAATATCTTGACATGTATAAACAACAATGTATGGCTATTTAAGACCGTGACTCATCCAGATAACAAGCCAACATCACAATGATATCCACCCATATTATGCAAAGAAATCCATTGCATGACATGTCCCTTCTCAAATACATTTGTAACAGGGTGTTGTTACACAATTTTGCATAATTTTGGCTAAAGAAGAGAACCCATCATTTTCGACTTAGGAACTTAGGAGGCAATTCGACTTTATTTGGTTGCTAGTGGAATGTGGGGGCCACCCACATGGGAGTTCGAATTGGCCCATTCGAATAGCTTGGAGGGAAAGTTGACTAGGTGGATGGAGGGGCCCTCATGAGGCTAGGGAGGCCCAAGGAGTTATAAGAAGGGAGCAACTCTCATTTTGGATTCATTCTTACACCTTGCAATCAAAATTACTTGACTCTTCGCTTTGCTGTTTAGCCAAGTCAACCAGCTATGTAGCCATGAATCTTCAAGCGAGATATTCAACCTCTACTTCAGAAGACCATCCGTGGATGCCCTAGAGAGGCAGTTCCATAAGTATTTCAGGAATTCCAAGAGTGTGTTACAGCACTACCATTCGGCCACAACAGGGAGTGCGTATTTCTGGTTAGCTGGAGAATACGTAGGGGGAGTTTGGTGCTATCAGTGATCAAGCATTTGCCGGTAGAGTTAAGAGGATTGGGAGAGCAGCAAAGGGCCAACCTTTCTTGTGAGTTTTGGAGCCAACAGAGCCAACGTCCCAGCAGTTCGAATCACTGGGCTTGGGGACAATGTAGAGGGCCAGTCCAATGATTTCGTGGAGCTAAGGAATAGGTGCCATAGGCCAGAAGCCCATCTGGGAAGTCAAGGGATTGATAACAGAGGTCAACCCAGCACTTTGGGTCCATTTCCGAGAGGATTTACAGGGAGATTCCAGTAGGCCGAGTTTTGCAATTGCAGCTGAAGCTTGGCTCCAAGGGGGTCAAATTTCATAAGTCTAAACCAACCAAATTCCTTTCTAGGTTTCTCTGGGTTTTGGGCAAGGATCACACTTCTAATTTTCTAGAATTTTCTGGGTAGATCTAAGGGGTTCAGGGGTCCCAACTAAGCCAACAACTAGAGGAGCTAAGGGGAATTTGGGCCAAAATTCCAAGGTCAACATTTGGCCAATTCCTTCGTGGGTTTTTCTGGGTTTAGGCCAAGGAGCAAGGAGCCAACATCTCATAATTTTCTGAGCACGGGAAGTAGTGATTCCAACCCTTTGAAGTTAGTAGATAGAACAATTTTCTAGGGCAGCGTAGTTCAATTTGGTGCAGCAGTTGTAGCAGCGTTCAATTCAACATTTTCTCTCCTGGGTTTTGTCATGCTTGTCCATTGAGACAAGCCCAAGTGCACCATTCTATTTTACTATTGTATTTGCTCTTGAAGAAGTAATAAAATGGCTAAGGAGTTCTCTATTTTCTGTGTTTCCATGGGTGCTTAATGTATATTTTGTTTTTCTGATTGCTGGATTGTTTGCATGCTTTGTATATCACTTATATTCTTGTTTAGGAACATTATAGTGGTATCAAAGCTATAATCTTGGCTCAGCATGTGGGAAATATTAGAATCAGACAAACCCATGGCTCAAGGGAAATCCAGTGTGCAAAAATTCTCGGGTAGAATTCATTGGGACGATGAGAGGTTGGATCAATTGAGGAGGGTGATAGACCAATCCCATCCTCACCCTTACAACAGAGACATTAGAGGTGTGCAGGCCGTGGGGGTGCAATAATCCACATCATGTGGGGAAAGTCGACCAGATTAGGGCACCAAATCTCCTGAAATGGAGTAGTCAGGACAAGGACAGTTAGAGGGTGAGACCAGGGGTGCTTTTGTTGGTGGAGACCTAGCTTTAGATATCAGGAGCCCGAGGAGGAGGTTGAGCATGATGCTGAGAGCCCACAGGATGGTGAGGAGCACATCGATATACCTGGTGTGGCGCATGAGTCACCTTTATTAGAGACCTCTTTGATTGCCCCAGTTGACACCTTGGTGGAGAGGATAGAGCCTACACATATAGAGCTATCTGTTGAGGGGGTGCCACCCATGGATGAGATGTCGATAGTTGCTGAGGTATCTGGAGCTGTGACCGAGTTTACAGGTGGTAGATGCCCACGACAGTTCCATCAGTTTTAGACTGACCTCCTAGCATTAAAAAGGAAGGTCGTATCAGTACGAGAGGCTATTCTGTAACAAAACAAGAAGCTGGAGGGCATGAGAGCGGTTTGTGTTGAGTCCACAACCAAATTGACTCACGTTGGGGAGTGGTTGGATTCCCTATTGGTGTAGCTAGAGTGCACGTTGGGGCATGGGAGCAACCCTCTTTGAGCATACTTAGATGGGGTTGGCAGCACTGTGAGGTTACCTTTACCCATTGGACAGAGAGAGACAAAGTGACCTAGTTAGATTTCATGCATTGACCAGGGTAGCGAGATGAGACGACTTGAGTTCCATAAGGTGCAACACTCGCATGCTAGGGTTGTTCTATGTGTGGGAGTTCGTGCATTCGATCCCTCTCTTGGGGTTGGATTAGTACCCTTTGGAGAGGGCTATGGAGATGGTGGTGGATCTGGGCGTAGCTTAGCAGGAGCTTCCAAGCACTGGGGATACCAACAACACAGATTGGCATTGGGTTCTGGATGGGACTACTTGTCATTTCCCAAGTATGTCGGTTGACTACAACTGGGATGATGAGGTTGACCTAGTAGTTGACCGTGCACATTTGCTACGGGAGTCTCGATCAGTGCCTATGGCCGACCAATTTATGGATAAACTCTTTGGGTTTTCTTGGTATGGTATTTGTACAAGGGATCACTGGGTGTTCAACATACTTTGGCAGGAGTTTGTCGGAGGTGGCATTGGCAGGCCACTATATGGTGCCTTGTATGGAGTTTTGGGGACTGAAACTTCACTTTTGTGTGGGGCATAGAAGACGCAGAGAAGCGGAGCAGTGGTGGCATCACTGCTGACACATAGGGAGAGTCACTTCTCAGATCCCTCAGGGGGGATTTGGAGGGAAAATCCATTCATCGGCAGGGACAGTGATGCGATGGTGGAGGTGATGATATTGATCGAGTGTGGCCTGACACGTAGAGACATAGATCTAGGCCATCACATCCAGGGATGTGTGGGAGCATCTAGCGTTGAGCAATGGTCTACTAGTGGGCATGGAGATGCATGGTGGTGTGTTGTAGTGTGTTGGATTGCGTTATGGAGTGGGAGTGTCTCACATCGCATTGAGTACATGTAGGGAGTGACAGGTGCAGTGACACAGGCGGGAAGCAGGACTGTACGGGATGGCATAGTTGTAGCAGAGGGTATCCAACAGTGTACTAGGGTAGGCTGTGGTGTACAGTGGCATGTCCAGGAGTACTGGGATGATCGGTGGTATGCAAAGGTGTATGGTGCTACACAACGAGGTCTTGGAGTGTTGCCTCCAGGGACACCCATGGACGAAGACATCGAGCATACCTTTGGGTGTAGTTCACCCAGGATCGATGGGGACACATATGAGCGATACTTGATGGTATCCGCGGGGACTCACACGCCTGACCCTCTTCTACATCACTTACAGGAACATGCGCCCTGGTTGTCCTTTGACACTCTGGGCATGAGCAGCAGGGGACGGGGAGCTCACCCAAGATATTTGGATGACACTTGGTGCGATAGAGGGGAGACTTCTCCGTGGGGGCATCGAGTCGGTGCGTGAGTTGACAACCACAGGTCGAGGAATGAGGTGATCACTGATAGGGGTGGCATATCATTCATCACTGGTCCTATGCTTGGGGAACTGGTCACAAGGGAGACACGTGTCACTCTTTCCACAGGGCGTGTTTGGACCATGCATGAGTAGAGGATACCGTGTACGACTGAGATAGTTGTCCAGTATGTATCCGGGTTCCCGACATCATATCTGCACATTCTCCAGGGGGCGGGTAGCCGAACTAGTGGAGATGGTTGGTAGGGATAATAGGGATCCGCATACCTTGAGTTGATTACGAGTATCGAATACCCATTTTTTGGTTGCATTCATGGGGTAGCTCTTTGGCACACATGGCTTCCAACGATCTTTGGTATTGCACAGTGGCATGCACATGGCAGGTTAGCATGCATCAGATTAGCCCACAATATATGGAGCCTATATAGTGATCACATGCAAGGAATAGAGACGAGGGTCAGAGGGATTCCATCGATTGACAAGGCTATGCTGCAACAGGTTTGGTTATGGGATATAGGGATTCAGTTGATCGATAGATCACTCGTGATGAGCGGAGTTGTGGCAAAGAGTGATATAATTCGCTCTTGGGATGACACATGGGGGTTCACAAAGGGTTTCATCATATGGGGAGGCAGACATTCTCTGTTGCTGCATAGGTTCGGAGTTAGATTTGGATGGGTAGGCCTTGGTGCCATGGAGATGCCCAGGTAGGATGTGTTTCGCCTCTTTCAGTATTCCACCATCGAGTTCTAGGAGAGGAGGATACTGACTGTGCACGATGGGGAGTATTACATAGTCAGAGTAGCGCAGTGTCAGCATGGTGGCACCTCTCTGGGACTAGCAGGGAACTAGGGCATCACAACTCTTCACAGCTCGATAACCTTTAGGGATGCGCTGACTACTGCAGGGGGAGATCATACAGATTCCATTGGGCTTTAGCGAGTCATTGATGGAGCAGGGGACTTCTGGTACTTTCATTGGGCAGGATAGTGAGTGGAGTGATGGGAGCTTCATGTTGGACAAGATTTCCTGGGATGTTGGTATTGAAGGATTCTTTCATATCAGGACAGTGTAGAGGTCAGGCATGATCCAGTGGCACATTTGGGACCCTGGCACATTTTGCAGTGATAGTGGGGAGCGACAGTTAGAGAGGATGCCCGCCTAGGCATTGCTTGAGGACAAGTGATTTTTGGTGCATGGAGGAGCTTGCCGGATGCGCATGCCACCTGGGAAAGTGAGCACATTTTGGAGCACCCATCTTTGAGGTTGCTTGAGGGCAAGCAACATTTGGCAGGGGAGGACTGTCATGTCCCTTCTTAAATACATTTGTAACAAGGTGCTGCTACACAACTTTGCACAATTTTGGCTAAGGAAGAGAACCCATCATTTTCGACTTAGGGACTTAGGAGGCAATTCGATTTTATTTGGTTGCTAGTGGAATGTGGGGGCCACCCACATGGGAGTTCGAATTGGCCCATTCGAATAGCTTGGAGGGAAAGTTGAATAGGTGGATGGAGGGGCCCACATGAGGCTAGGGAGGCCCAAGGAGTTATAAGGAGGGAGCAACTCTCATTTTGGATTCATTCTTACACCTTGCAATCAAAATTACTTGACTGTTCGCTCTGATGTTTAGCCATGAATCTCTCAAGCGAGAGATTCAACCTCTACTTCGGGGGACCATCTGTGCCTACCCTAGATAGGCAATTCCATAAGTATTTCAGGAGTTCCGGGAGTGTGTTACAACACTACCATTCAGCCACAACAGGGAATGCGTATTTTTGGCTAGCTGGAGAATACACATGAGGAGTTTGGAGCTATCAGTGATCAAGCATTTACTGGGAGAGTTAGAGGATTGAGAGAGTAGCAAAGGATTAGCCTTTCTTGTGAGTTTTGGAGCCAACATAGCCGGCGTCCTAGCAGTTCGAATTACTGGGCTTGGGGACACCGCAGAGGGCCATTCCAACAATTTTGTGGAGTTAAGGAACAGGGGCCATAGGTCGGAAGTCCATCTGGGAAGTCAGGGGATTGAGAACAGAGGTCAACCCAACACTTTGGGTCCATTTTCATGAGGATTTATAGTCAGATTCCAACAGGCCGAGTTTTGTAGTTGCAGTGGAAGCTGGGCTCCAAGGGGGTCGAATTCCAGAAGTCTAAACCAACCAAATTCCTCTTTGGGTTTTTCTGGGTTTTGGGCAAGGATTACACTTCTAATTTTATAGAATTTTCTGGGTAGATCTAAGGGGTCAAATAGGGGTCCTAACTGAGCCAGCAACTAGAGGAGCTAAGGGGAATTTGGGCCAAAATTCCAAGGTCAACATTTGGCCAATTACTTCGTGGGTTTTTCTGGGTTTAGGCCAAGGAGCAAGGGGCTGAAATCTCATAATTTTCTGAGCACGGGAAGCAGTGATTCCAACCCTTCGAAGTCAGCAAACGGAACAGTTTTCTGGCGTAGTGCAGTTCAGTTTGGTGCAGCAGTTGTAGCAACCTTCAGTTCAACATTTTCTCTCCTGGGTTTTGTCATGCTTGTCCATTGAGACAAGCCCAGGTGCACCATTCTATTTTACTATTGTATTTGCTCCTGAAGAAGTAATAAAATGGCTTAGGAGTTCTCTATTTCTAGTGTTTCCATGGGTGCTTAATGTATATTTTGTTTTTTTGATTGCTGGATTGTTTGCATGCTTTGTATATCACTTATATTCTTGTTTAGGAAGATTACATTGCAACTGATAAGGAAGGAGCAAGGCAAGGAGTCCTTGAGGTAAGTATAATTGCTTTTATTTATGATTATCTAATTCTTGATAAGATTTTGAAAATCCTTTAGTTCTAAGGTTTGTAATGTTAATTATTGTTGACATCCAAGTTTTTGTAAACTCTAGCCATAATTTGCACTTCTAGTGTTTGTAGGTAATCTAGGGTATATAGTAAAAATTGGAGTAGAAGATAACTTGATTTTTGCTAGATCTATAGTTTGTACTTGGAAACCCTAAATTTCCATCCTCTGTTGTTGCTTAGAAACCCTAGATTGACAAATTGACATCACGTTTTTGGGATCGCATATTTTGTTTGGTTGTACTTATCAATAATTATTGCAAGCATAAAGATTATGGCTAAGGAAGTATTGAAATAAAGGGAATCCTACAAGGTTTGTAGAAACAACTCCATGTATGTCTAAAACGATAAGATTTGTAGCAAAACTTCTTGATTAAAATTATTTTTAAGATTTGCTGTGTTTCACTGACTATCTTATGTTTAGGGTTTTGAACCATAAAAGATTCTTGTTAGGAAGATCACTCAGTAGATTGAATCTACCTTTGTCATATCTCTTGTCATTTGTTGAAACCCTAACCTTTAGGGCTCACTATAAAATCCTAACCTTTTTGATGCTTAGGGTTTGTTGACAATGAAACCCTAACCTACTTAGGGTTTGATGTTAAAGAATAAAACTCATTATGAAATCCTACTATCTTGATGTTTAAGGTTTTGATTGTATAAAACCCTAGTCTTTTAGGGTTTGTTATTGATATTTACAACTTATAATGAAACCCTAGATGTTTAGGGTTTGATGATTTAGGGTTTATGACCAAAACCCTTGTAAAAGTTAAAGTAAAATCCTAGGAAAGAAACCCTAGGTGTATAAGCTTTTGCATAATTGAACCCTAGTCTAGTCAAATTGTTGAAGTTTGATGTGTGGGATTACGATTAAAACCCTAGTAAGAGATTGGTATAAGAATGAATCCCTAAATATGAAATGCTAGCATGTTAAATAAAATATAGGGTTTGTGACAAAACCCTCGTAGAATTTGACATGAATTTCTAGGGCATATGATTAGATTATTAACTTGATTTAATTGTTGATATCTAAGGCTTTAAGTCTCAATGATAAAGTCTAGGGTTTGCGACAAAATCCCTAGCAAGTTGTTGAAAAGATATAACGTTGTCTAGGTTTAGGTATTTGATATCTAAAGCTTGTTTTGATGCTTCTGTTGTAATGACATGAATTTGATATAGTTGAGTTGTACTTGCTGTTGAAGATTTGCAGGGACATAATCTTCAAGATATTGAAGATGTTCATAAGTGAAGGTGACTTGATAATAATGATGAGTATGATGAATATAGGAAGCTTTACGAATGATGTGACCAAGATGACCTTGATGCCATGAGAAAGAATGATATTCCCAAAGAAGGAAGCCTTGAAAGGTTGAAGTTTGAAGATTTCATAAGTGAAGGTGACTTGATAATAATGATGAGTATGATGAATATAGGAAGCTATACGAATGATGATGACCAAGATGACCTTGATGCCATGAGAAAGAATGATATTCCCAAAGAAAGGAAGGAAGCTCTTGATCTCCCCAAGTTGAGAGGGAGCTTGGATAGAAGAAAAGATATATCTCCCTAGTTAAGAGGAAGGGCATATTATGACAGTCATAGTTAAATACCTTGAAAAATGAATGAATGAAAGTACTTAAGACAGATGTTCGTGATTCATGAAGTTGCAAACAAGACTTGAGAAGTACTGAGGTTGTATTTAGTGCTGTTGAAGAAGTGAAAGAAGAAAGCTTTCAACAAGATGTATTTGGATAATTTGATAATGATCTAAGTAGCATAAGAATGATTAAGGACCTCGAAGGTTTGTGCTTACTTGTATATATTTGAAAGCTTATTACTAATTGGGGTTGTGTTTGTACAGGTAAATCTCTCCATAAGAAGGCTGAACATTTTGGAAGCATGCTTGGAATGATGGATATATCTGATTTAGTTTATAGGGAGAGATGAAACATCTTGGGGCGACAAGATGCTTGGGAGGACATCTAGCTGCCCTATGTGTTGATGTCTAGATCTCGAAGTAGGGAGGGTGGCGTTGGTCATGGAGCTCCGAACTTGGATATGCACCTAGATCCTTGGGTCGGTGTTAGAGTAGAACCTTAATGGTACCTATAGAGGCTGAAGCTTGGAACACACCTTAGACCCACCCGGTTAGATACCTTGGTCAAGTATTTAATTTGTAGCATTGCATGTGTTGTAACTCTTCGTAGAACATATCATTTTGAGATCATCCTTGTACCTATGTAATTATGAATATCTCCCTAGTTAAGATGGAGGGAGTGTTGAAGGATGTAACTCATGTCAGTATTTATAATTGTATTTGAGTCATGATGTAATGTATTTGTCAAAAGAACAGAAAAATAATTTTTGATTGACTTATTAAAGCATGGGTTTCATGCTTGGATCAATGGTCCATAGGTCATAACACCCATTTTGTGCTTTAGGATTCTTTATTTATTTGTTTATTAAGTCAAAGTTAAAGAAAGAAAAATTGTTTTAGATTACTCCACCAAGTTAGCTCTATCTCCTACAAGACAACCACCTCTCCTACATGTCGGCCTACTACAACTCAAGTCTAACAGTTGACAAGTCAGCTTCTACTATTGTTTATGTTAGCCCAAAATACAACGACAAACCACTATAAATAACAAGGAAGCTCGACCCAATTTGGCGTGTACAAAAAGAGCTTGGAACTGTAATTAATTAGAGAAGGAACAAAACCAAAGTATGTAATAGGAGCAGAAAAGAAAGAGACAAAGTCTAGTATGGTAGCAGTAGAATTGTAGGGGTCGAAAGTAGCAGTTGCAGGGGACGAATATACTAAGTTACAGAGGCCAAGAATAATAGTTGCAAGATGAAAGAATGAGACTACAAAAGTTGCAAGATGAAAGAATGAGACTACAAAAGTTGCAAGAAAAGAAGATGACAAGATGATTGGTTGGGGTTGATTTGGTGGATGGATTTTGGAATGAGTCTGTGATCAAATGGTCAAGTTTGTCTGAATCTGATTTGTATTTATAGTGGAAGAGTTTGATTGGGTTTTCCCCTTGTTGACCACTACGTGTCAACTATCCTTAGTAGTACACCCCCTTTTTCGCAAAAGGGATAGCGCTTGATTGACGTGTCCGTGCCATTCGACAGTCATCGTCGACTTGGTCATATTATGTTGTAAACCTAGTTTGCATATGTAAATTGTAAATAATCTTAGCAGAGCTGAGTCATGTATGTAAAATTGCCTAGGTGGACCTAATTTTCTAGTGATAATCTACGTTTCAGAAGGTTTTTTGTCTCACCGATTCATGATCGGCAGAGTTTTCCTTTAGCCTAACCCCAAAGCCGGAATGAATTTTGTCATTAGAATCTTAAGAGAATCCTAGTATGTTGATCTGCTAGATTATAGTTGTGTCGCAGAACTGGGTAGTCTATGAGGGTCTATGTCAAATGGGTTTTCCCCCTTGAAATGTAAAATTGTAAAAGTCATGATGTAAAGTGTCTTGAGGGTTAAAAAATGTTTTAATCCCCTCATAAGT
>APFE030003388.1:86322-119588 GCA_000404065.3 Pinus taeda
GAAAAAAGGCTAATTAAAACTTGGAAATTCTTTTTTCTAAAGTCTCTTCTCTGTTGTGGTGAAGTTAAATGTGCTTAAAATGTTTATATCTTGAGATTAAGTATTTAAAATCTGGTCAGCATTTAAGTTTCGTGGTTGTTCAAAGCATTTATTCTTTAGAAATTTTAATTGCTGAAATATTGTTAAGCCATTGAGCGTTTATCTCACATCTGGTAAAAGTTAAACTTTGTTTGAGTTGTTTGATGGTAAACGATTATTAATGAATTCATATTTCCGCAGCCTTTGATAAATAATCGTTTAATCATTTATTTCATAAGGCACTGGTCTTTTAACTTAATAAAATCAATTAAGTGCTTGTTTCTCCTCGTGTCTCCCAAACCAACTGGTCCACAGTTGGTCATACATTGTCCCATAGGGTCTACCCCCCTTAGCCGCGGGAGACAGGCTTGAACGGAGAGATCGAGGATCAGGGTGACAGCCCCTAGTCTGAGCGTTATCGTGACAATCTGTGCGACAACACCCCTCCTTAGGGGTTTTTCCCTGGCTGAGTGCCTACATCTTGTGTTTTCTTGTTGTCTTTGAAATTTTGGCAATTGTCTTGATGATAAACATGTAATAACAAAGAAGAAGAAATATGAACTAATCACAAGAAATTGTCAAGTATTAAAGAAGTCAATTTAATAAGAAGCCCTAGCTATGCTGCCCCAGATTTCTCAACATCTATAGGGGTAAACTCTTATGCCATTATATATAGCAAACCATCAACTTGACCTGTTGTAGAGCATTGTATTGCAGCTAAAGATGAAAGGCTAGCAAACGACTGTGGATGTGGGGATTGGAGGATATACCAAAAGGCTAGTGCCCTTGAGCTAGATTCCGATGGGGTAGGAACCATGTATTTTGATAGTGTATACTCCAAGTTAGGTTCAAGTGCTGACATAGTTTTGATATCAACCTCCAAGACACACATTTTGTTTTCTTATAGGTTAGAGTTCGATTGCACAAACATTGTGGCCAAATATGAAGCCTTAGCTTTGGGTCTAGATAGTAGACATGGCCTTGAGCAAATAAATCAAGCATCTAAAGGTTATAGGAGATTTTGACTTGGTAGCATCTCAAGTCAAGGGGTCTTTCAATGTGAAAAACGAGAAACTTAAGGGGTATAAGACTCACATATTGCATATCCTAGAAGGATTTGAAACATTTAGCATCAAAGCTGTCCCAAGAGAGGAAAATGCCATTGCTGATTCCTTGGCTGTGGCCACTTCCACATTGGAATCTCCTAATGATGAGGTCACCAAGTTAGGAGACTTTATGATGGAGGTCATCTTTAGGCCTGCAATACCTGATAATGAAGAACATGGTCTGTTTTTCAAGCCGACAAGGAAATAGTGGGTTTCCTTCAAAATGATACGTCCCATCAAGATGACCCTAAAAATGTTGCGAATCAAATATCTAGGGAAAAGGAATTTGATCAAAATGATAGGAGAAAAGTTGAGGAGAAAATATAAAAATCACATGATATCATAGAAATTAACTTAGGCTTTGAATCCTCCCCCCAGATGATTAAAATAGGAAAAGGACTGTCAAAGGTGTTAAAATCTGATGTTCTATGTTGTAAGAATCACTTATTACAAAACTTCTTGATGCTACAATATTAGTTAAGTAATTTTAGATAGAACATAAACCAAATGCACAGTGGAAGACAACTAAGAACAAAATGAGACACAAAGAATTTAGGTCCAATGACCAGGGCAAAACCATCATGGGGGAAAACCCAACCAAAATTTTCTTCTATTAGATATCAATTGTTCAACAGAGATACATAGTACAATGAGCGATCAAGAGAATGAGTAAGTTCACCCAAATTTGAACAAACTATAGCATGAAGATCACTAATAGCAGCAATTGATGCAAGCACTGAATCAACCTTCAAGTTCTGCTTTTCCCTCCAAGTCTCTCCTCATCACAATCTTCTTTAAGTCTCTCCAACTCTCTCGCTCAATTTCAAATCCTTCTTTCACAATGCACAAGTAGTGAGGGGAGAAGATATGAGGCACATATATATAGGAGGGGCAACAAATTCATGTCATAAAGGAGGAGCATGCCTTAGAGTAACTCGTATGCCAAATATGGAAGAGTAACTTAAGCCATTATGGAGAGAGGCAACACATGCCTTCAATGGAGGAATCTTGCATGCCTTGAGGAGTGTAACTCTTGCCCTTTTAGGAAGTGTAACTCATGCCATTAAGGAGAAAGGGCAACGAATGCCATTTAAGGAGAGGTACGCGTGCCTTTATAACTTATGCATTTAAGAGAGAGTGTAACATATGCTTTAAAGAGTGTGTAAGAGGAATCTTTTATGACATGCTTTCAATGAGTGTGTAAGAGGAATATGCCAAGTCTTTAATGAGAGAGTAAGAGAGTGTAACATAGAGTCTCGTGAGACATTAAGGAGAGGGGTGCGAAGTATGAAGGTAAGGTGACTTGAATTTCTTTTTGATAATAATGTCATAGTATCATAAGGATAATGATAATAATAATGATAATATTGATAATTAAGTCAAAATTGAACTATTAGGATTGATTAATGATAAGTTGAGTGGTTTTCCATCAACTATACTTGATTACCAATTGATACAAGGTGATTTACTATTTTTGGAAAGTCATACTTGAGATGCTAGACATAAATTTCTATTTTTAGAAAGTCACACCAGAATTGTTAGAAATTAAATTTTATTTAAGGAAATTCATCTTGGAGCTGCCAATTTTCAACAATGAGAGGATTGAGCTTGAAAAACTCTTGAGAGAGTTCAAGGATGTTTTTGCTTGGTCATATCAAGACTTGAAAGCATATAGCCCTGAAGTTATCCAACACACTATCCCTCTTGAAAAAGGGGCTAAACCTGTGATACAAAAATTGAGAAACATAAACCCTAAATTGGCCCCTTTTGTCAAGGAGGAGGTCCAAAAGATGTTGGATACTGGAATTATCACTCCGGTAAGACACTCTTCATGGGTATGTAAACCTGTGGTCACTTGGAAAAAGACCGGAAACATTACGATGTGTGTGGATTTTAGGGATCTCAACTGGGTGTGCCTCAGAGATAATTATCCTTTATCAAACATGGAAACTCTCTTGCAACAAATCATTGGGTCTAAGATTATGTCTATGCTTGATGGAATTTTCGAATATAATCAGGTGGTAGTAATGGAGGAGGATCAAATGAAGATCACCTTCATAACCCCTTTGGGAACCTACAAGTACCTTAGAATGCTGTTTGAATTGTTATATGCTGGTTCCACTTTCCAAAGAGCAATGGATTTTACCTTCCATGACCTTATTGGTAAGATTATGGAGATATATCAAGATGACTTGACTGTGGCCTCTAAGGAGAGACATGACCATTGCAAGTACTTAACGAAGTGTTCAAGAGGTGTAGGGAGTATAACATATCATTGAACCCCAAAAAGCCATTCTTTGGAGTTGAACAAGGTACATTGTTAGGACACATTGATTCCAAGGAGGGAATTAGTATTGATCTTGAAAGAATTGAGTCTATTAAGAAAATTGCTCCTTCTAAGGACAAAAAGACCTTGAGATCATTCTTTGGCAAAATTAACTTTATGAGAAGGTTCATCTTGAATTTTGCCGAAATAATTAAGCCTATGAATGACTTGCTAAAGAAAGATGTTCCATACGTTTGTGATGAGAAGAAGGCTAAATATTTTGAGGAGATCAAGTAGAGAATAATGTCAGGTCCTGTATTGATAAGCCTTGATTATTCCAAAGATTTTATTTTCCTACTCATTTGCCTCCCGAGATACAATTGCCAGAATATTAATGCAAAAAGATGATGAAGGGAATGAGAAACCAATAGCCTTCATGAGAAAATGCTTGTGGGATGTTGAGGTTAGATACACTCTTACCAAAAAATAGGCCTATGCTCTAATCAAGTCCCTAAAATATTTCCAAACATATGTGGGATATAATAAGATCCATGCCTTTGTTCCTTACCTAGTTGTAAAAGATGTGTTAATGCTAACCCAAAATGTTTGCTTCTGGTTAAAGGGAAAATGGGTCTCTAAAATCTAAGAATACGACTTGGAAATCTGGTCTAAGAAGATCATCAAGGGCCAAGGCCTTGCTGAAATGCAAACCGAAGCAAATGATCAAGCTTTCCGAATGGGTTAAGGGGAACAAATTTGTGCCACAACCATAGAATTAGAGGAAGATGAATGGTATTCCTATGTGATATATTATCTTGAGAATTTGTCTGCACCTTTTGGATTGATAGATCACAAAAGGAGAGCTCTTAGATTAAAGGCCGCCAAATACTATTCGACTTAAGATGGTCTTGGTTGGATAAGCCTTGATGGAGTTATCCTCTGGTGTTTGAGTAAAGACGAAGCTCAAAAACTTATTAAAGAGTTTCACGAAGGGTTTTATGGTGGGCATTATGCCGCTAGAACTACTGTATAGAAAATACAAAGATCTGGTTATTATTGGCCCACTATTTTTGCTGATACCTGAAGTTTATTAGGACCTGCCAAGCATGCTAGTTGTTCATAGGTAAGCAACAACTCTCTTGTCTACCACTAAAATTGTTGTCATTGAATTTCCATTCCAACAGTGGGGCCTTGATTTTATAGGAGAATTCAAAGTCAATTCTAGTAATGGTCACAAATGGATCCTCACAACCACTGATTATCTGACTAAATGGGTTGAGGCCATTCCCTAAGAAAGCAAATGATCAAGTGGTGATTGATTTCCGTGAAGATTGCGTTGTTGCAAGATTCTATGTCCATTCTAAAATTGTGACTGATAATGCAAAGCATTCAACTCCATGGCTTTTGCATCCATGTGCTACTAATATGGAATTCTGTCGACCTATTCTTCCAATTACTTTCCTCCAGGAAATGGCCAAGCTGAGTCAAGTAACAAGAATATCATGACAATTATTAAGAAGGTAGTCGACAAAAATAAGAGAAGTTCGGATAGTAAGATTAAATATGCTCTATGGGCTGAACGTACAATTTTGAAAGCCTCCACAGGCTAGTCCTTTCCAACTGGTATATGAGGTAAAGGAAAAATTACCCATCCAATTGAAGCTACGGGTACTAGAGTGGCTCAAAGTGGTCCCTGACCAGTAAGATGCCATACAATCAAGAATTAACCAAATCATTGAGACAGATGAGTCCCGACGCAAGGCCCTTGACCAAATTGGTAAGAACCAAGAGAAGGTTAATAACACTTTTGATAGAGAGGCCAAACCTTTTGAACCAGGAACCATGGCCCTTTTGTGGAATAAATGGAGGGAGAAGCTCAACATGCATAAGAAGCTAGATAATCTATGGATTGGCCCATACAAAATTCTTGACATAGCCGACATCAATACATATCTTCTAGAAACTCTGGAAGGTGAACCCCTCCGTTTGCCGGTGAATGGTCAACTCTTGGAGTATATTCGTAGTATAACCTAGATATATAATAATAATAAAATACCATGCATAGTAGTTAGTTGCATTGCATGTTGTGTGAGCATTTTAAAATCGTGCATTCTCATATAATTTTTCATCGTAGAGTAGATTGCATTCAGATTTTATTTTATGTACGGATTTATATCATCATATAAAACATGGGTGATATACCCTACACCCAATGCACATGCTCCCAAACAAGTTGATCTGAATGTACAGGTTACAAGTCTATGAACCCAGAGATTGTTGAAGTTCTCATGAACTCCTCGTTTGAACTATTGGATCATGCACTCTACGGTGAGCTCATGTCCCTGAGTTGGTGCTAGATGTTACCCACTAAAATGTGAGCATTCTAAAATCGTGCATCCTCATATAATTTTTCATTGTAGAGTAGATTACATTTAGATTTTATTTTATGTATGGATTTATATCATCATATAAAACATGGGTGATATACCCTGCACCCAATGCACATGCTCCCAAAAAAGTTGATATGAATGTACAGGTTACAAGTCTATGAACCCAGAGATTGTTGAAGTTCTCATGAACTCCCCGTTTGAACTATTGGATCATGCACTCTATGGTGAGCTCATGTCCCTGAGTTGGTGCCAGATGTTCCCCACTAAAATGGGTAACCCTGTAGGAGAAAAATTTTCTCCTACATTTGACAGCTAGTTGATTACCCAGACAACCAACCCCTGGCAACCACCATTAGATGGTGACATGCCATGTGCCTCCGCCATGTGCATCAACCATGTGCCTCTCACCCATCTAGCATTAGCAGTTAGATGAATGTGGGTTGCCACTCAAAATGTACTTTGATCATTTTGCAATTGGTTGCTTATACTTGTTTGTTTTTGGGCGTTAAGTATGGATAATGGGGTGATTTGGAAGATTGTTAGACCTTGATTGTATTTTTGTTCTCTCACCTTACCAAGGGGCTAATCTTTGACCCTAGTTTAGTGGGACCTCCCTCAAGGTCCTTTGAGTTATAGGAGGGGCACTAGTTGGGAAGCCATGATTGAGATTGCATGTTCTATCTTCCCTATATCATACTTATAACCTTCCATCCCACATTACAAGCCGTACATTTCATCTCCATCCTTTGGGTACAACTTGTCATTGGTTCTTGGGGATTTGCTACTCAAATGTTCACATACTTTGAGTAGGGCCCAAAACTTTGCCTTGGGAGGTTGATGCAACTAAAACAAAAGGAAAAAGCATATCATGGCCACAAGCAGACAAAGAAAGAAAAGTCAAAATGGAAAAGATGGTCAGGATGTAAGAATTAGCATGTGGGCAAAGGCCTAGCATGAGCTCTACCCACCTCATATGGCCATCACCCAGTTCTTGAGCACATGATGCTCCATTACATCAAAAGAGGAACCCTTGCATGTCCCAACCCCAATGAGTGATAAACTGACTCATCTTAAAGGGGTAATAAAATTGCTACATCATACAAAGCAAGCTCTAACCCTTGAGCTATAAGCAGTAATACAGGGAATAATCAAGAAGAGTAAAAGGCGCACAAGAGGGGTGAAATAACCAAAGCCAAGTCTGTAACTCATGAATCCACGAATTCTCCCTCATCATATCTATACACTCAGGATGTGGACACCCCCATCAACTGGTCCCATTGACCATGGCACTTGGCCATGAAGCATTCTCCCATCCATTACCACATTATTATTCACTAACATCTAGTAATTAAAGGGTGTAACGCAAAACTTTTACTTCCCCTTAGGGGCTGGAAGCACCTAATAGGGTTGACCTTTGGCCATCCTTATCTAGGGAGAAAACACCTTTGCAAGGTATTAGTCTTGATTTGGGAAGGGGATCCTTGTTTGAAGTATTAAATTTCCCTTTACATTCAAGTTTGGTTCACTTAGATGCATTGTTGATCTTAGTCTCTAATGGATGGTTGCTTTCACTAGAACCCTTGGTTTCTGTTAGGTGGTACAATAGCCTAGGTTTTGGGCACCCACTCCACAGGTACCCAAACCCTTTAGAGAAGTACATTTTCCAAAGTAGGTGCAGCGTTGAGAGACTGGTGCCTCCTAGCAACACTATTAGAGGACACATGTCCTAGAGCATCTCTAGGACCCATGACATTGGTTGAATTTGACCCAGGTTTGAGGATTCTTCAGGATGACACCACTGGACCCAACATGCCTCCAAGCAAGCCTTGACATAACTTGAGGGGCAAGAGCTGATTCAAAGCCCATATGAGGATGGTCTCGTACTGAGAGTGTTGAAATTGGTAGCTCAGGGATGAATTTCCTTAAATAAAATTTCATTTTTGACAACCCTGCAGTGAGTTTCTAAAAATAGAAAGTAATGTTTAGCATCTCAAGCATGACTTTTTAAAAATAGTAAATCACTTTGCATCAATTGATATCAAGTATAGATGTTGGAAAATCACTTAACATTAATCAATCTTAATAGTTCAATTTTGACTTAATCATCAATATTTTCATCACCTTTAATATTATCCTTATGATACTATGATATTATTATTAAAAGGAATTTCGAGGAACCTTACCTTCTCAACCATTTCTTTTTCCTCTCTCCTTGATGAATCACAAGGTACTTTGTTACTCTTCCATCTCCCTTAATGGATTCGTTGCACTCCTCTTACACTTTCTTACACTCATTAAAGACACGTCATAAAAGATTCCTCTTACACACTCTTTAGTGCATATATTACACTCTCTCCTTAATGGCATGAGTTAGAAAGGCATGCGTACCTCCTTAATGGCATGAGTTACGAAGGCATGCATACCTCCTTAATGGCATGAGTTATGAAGGTATGTGTACCTCCCTAAATGGCATATGTAACTCCTCTGGACATGCGTATTGCTCCTTCTTTATGACCAAAATTTGGTGCTTCTCCTATATATGTATCTCATATCATCTCATTCTCAATACTTGTGCATTTTGAAAGAAGGATTCAAACTTGAGAAAGAGAGAGAGTTGTAGAGATTTAAAGAAGATTGTGAGAGAGAGAGACTTGGAGAGTAAGAGCAGAACTTGAAGGTTAATTTAGTGTTTGCATCAGCTGCTGCTACCTGTGATCTTCATGCTACAACTTGTTCAGATTTGGGTGAACTTATTCATTCTCTTGATCTTTCATTGTACTTTGTATCTCTGCTGAACAATTGATATCTAATAGAAGAAGAATCTGGTTGGGTTTTCCCCTGGTCATTGGACCTAAATTCTCTATGTCTTATCTTGTTCTTGGTTGTATTCAATTGTGCATTTGGTTTATGTTCTATTTGCAATTGCTTAACTAATATCGCAACAAAAAGAATTTCTGGAACAAGTAATTGTTACAACATAGAACATTTGATTTTCAATAGAGAGACTAGGGAGGGCTTGTTGCACCTGAGTAACCCTTAACAATAGAGAGAAGGAGGCCCTGTTTGACAGATGGAGACCCATGGAGACCACTTGATGGCACCCCAACTGGATCTTGGGACCCCACAAGAGATATTGAGGTGAATTTGAGGGCCGACCCTCAAATTTTGGATCATATGGGCATCTACACACTGTTGGACAACTCATTGCACTTTGGCATGACATTTGAAGCCTAAATTAGGCATGGTGTCAACAATAAAGGAAGCTACGACTTACACGTGTGGACAAATTAGGCTCATTTTATTGTTAGCTAATGGGTTGGCTTGTAACCCAAGTACATTTAAGGATCAAACTTGTTTTAGGGGCCTTGTTAAGCATAATTAATTGTCATATGTTGATTTCGTTGTTCATTATCACTTGTGATTTTTTTCGGCCCTCTAATTCGACCTAACTAAATTGTGATTTGTATCTTCTGGAGATGTGATCTATGGTGAATTTTCGCTATTGGTGCTATTTCTTTGGCGTTGGATATGTCATTTTGGAGCAATAAAGGCTTTGTTCATGCATTCTATCTTGTAAGTGTACCTTGGATTTGATAAATCTTTGCCTTTTGTGTCTAATGTATGGAATGGTTGATTATCTAAGGTTTCGATTGTGCTACTTATTGTTGAAAATCATTCTATGGATTCTAGGTGATAGTTTTGTGTGCATTACTCACTTATAGAATGTGAATGACAATCCCATGGGTGAATCTTTCAACTAGCTCTCCCCATTGACTTTGCTCCCTCACAAAAGTGATAGCTACGGTTTTGAAATCTATGGTTTTATTATTCCCTTACTCCCTGCCAAGATCTAGCAAATTGCATATTCCCATAGACTCCATCAGCCAAGGACAAGGCACTGGTCTTGGTCACTTTGTTGGTCATCCATAAGACTTACATTAAAATCTCTTTTTCTCCTCCAAAATCTGATTTCGGCCCCTCAAGGATAAGCTGCTAGCTAGGGCTGGGGCATGAATCTCAACTAGGGTTGAAGTCGTTGGCCTTTGGGAGGATTCAACACTTGTCGAAACGCTGGTTTCCTCAAATTTAAGTCCTTTTAGTGGCTAATCCATCCATGTTAGGGCTAAAGTCTTATGCCTTAGGTAGATTTTGCCCTAGAAAAGCCCTATTTTGCCCTAGGCTTCAACTTGGGGCTTATTGAAGGCTTCTTGTTCCATATATTGAAGATATTAATCTATTAGAAGCGGTTTCTTGGCCTTGTGACCCTAGGTTGATCCTTTTGCCTTACTATTTCTCGAGTCCTAGGTCACATTGTGCCCTAATTGGGAATATTGGAGACTCGCCAAGTGTATTATATAGTAGAGTTGTCTTCCTTAAGCTTGTTTTGTCACCTTACCCCTTGTACTTGACATATCCTTCTAGGTGACCTACTGTAGGGAAGCCTCCCTAGTGGTGAAAGTCTACAAAAGAGTAGGAGGTAGTGGCTGTAGTGACAGTGGTCCACACCTCATATTGTTGCCCCTTGGTCTAGTTCTTGTCTTGTGAGCTCCACTCACAAGACCTGCTAGATTTTGAGGCAACAATATCCATAAACCCACTTTCGGTGATATTCAAATCGGGTATTCAAAAGCTCATTCTTAGTTGTATTGAGCTGGGTATTTCATCATCCTTCTCTGTGACCCCTTGTTGAGCTTAAGAGGGGGTGTTAAGAATGGTGTAATCTTCACATTTGGCCATGGTTGAGCTCACTTTGTAAGGATTATTATTGTAATTCCAGATTATGGGTAGGGCTGACATACTCATTAGGTAGGCCTATGACCTCTCTTGGTGAGGGCACCCTAATTCTTAGTCTATAAATAGACACTCACGAATCATTTGTAATTCATCATCTTATTATTGCTCTCTTTAAAAAGTGATTTAGCCTATGGGCACCTATCAAATATTGCACTCTTTCTTTTGTGTAATTCTCTTTTTCTTTGAATGGGTACATCAGCTAAATTAGGAACTGATTATGTGATATATTTATAATGGCTATTCATGTGAAATCCCAACAGTTATATTGCTGTATGGACTGTATGGCTTCTCCATGTATCTATGGAATGATTGTAAGATAAATCCTCAGGCAGGGTGTTATTGCTCATACAAAAAATAGATTTGATGGGGTTGAACCTTCTCAGAAAAAATAGATGTTTTAATATTTGTTTGTGTTACTTTTTCGTTTCACATTTTATGGCATGTAGTGCCCACCCACAATTTATAAGAAAAAAATTAAATAGAAATTTCCGGTACAGAATGCCCGGCAACATCCAGGAAATTTAATTTAGATAAAAATTGAAAATAAATGTAGAAATATAATTTCCTGTATCAAATGGCAGGAAATATCTAGGAAAAATTTCCCAGGAATTTCTACTGGTTTGTCTATACCATTTCCTTACTGAAAGTAATTCCTGCACGAGAACAGCAGCAGATATGTATTTTGGTTATGTTGCTTTCTAAATGTAGTTACAGAATTGGTTCATGACTTTAATACAACGGGAAAATAAAAGAAAGAGCACTGCATCTAAATGAAGTGTTTGACAATTCATGTGACATGCTGAAAGTTCTTAGACAATCAAAATTGGTGATATTCAAATTCAATTTCATATAGAAAAATTGGTGATATGCAAATGCAATTTCATAGAAGTGGGAAACATGTAGACACGTACATTATACTGTTCTGTTGTCTTGTGAAATATCTTTATGTTCTTGATATCACTACTGATCTTGACTGGGCAGATTGTTTTTCGGACTCTCAATTCTTCTCGGTCGGCATTTCTTGCAATAACATTCAAAGCACAATTTTTTGATGCATACAGACTTTCTGCAGTCCAAGTTCAATGCAGTGTGCTTCTGAAGGTATGAAGGATCTTTTTTGGTGCTTGTGTAATAATACATTTTCAGTTGTGGCAAATATAAAACCTAGCTTATCATAACTAATAGGAAAGTGTAGGCTGTTTTGACTATTTTTAGGACACCTCCAACTAGTCTGGAGCGTTTATCAATACTATTGCCAGATGCAGAGGCTACAAAGTTGCAGTGGACATTGGACTGCATAAATGGTCTGTTGAAAAATTTCATGGTGTGCTGCATATTTTCTGCAATGCATATAAACAAATGATTTTTGCAGCAGTCTTACTGTTGTTCTCAGCTGTTGACCACTTCATGCAGGCATCAGGAAGACTTACTGGATTACTTGCAATTATCAACCTGATATTCAACATTTGACCCTCGACAGGACCAGTTTTCCCAGCCATCTGGTCGTAAAGCCTCGTGATCTGAACAGGTTGCTAGGCAATTTCCAATCTTCACTTCAAGAAATAACTGTTATTGCGACTGAGCCAACTTCAACAGACTCAGAAACTGACATTACTACAGAAGGGAAAGCCGTTGAACTGAGAAGCTACATAGACCCTGTTAAAGGTTTGAAGTTGAGCTCTTATTCTTAGTATCTTTCCATGTCAACCTTTTATAGCACTGTTAGACTGGAGATGCTTTATGCACTCTGCCTTGATGCTATATGTTCTCAAGCCCAGTCTTTGTCCTTGAGCATCAGTATAATATTGTTGACCTTTCGGGATTCAGAAAACAGTGATAATGCGTTGCATACACAGCTTTGGATTGATCCTGCAGAGGAGTTACTGGAGTATCACCACAGGGGTGCTCCAGTTGATGTAACATTTAGTGTGAAAGAACTGAAGGTACCACCTATTTTATTTCTCACGAGGCTTATGTTTCACTTTGTCAATGCATTTTGGCTTTTGTCTATTTGGTTAGTGTTTAAGCAGCATTCTGAATCAAGAAAACGTGATGCGGATGCTGATAAGGTTCAGTATATTGAAATCCATGTATTTTAGATAATGCCATTTACAAAATTGTGTTATTGCTAAGAGCAGAATTTTGACTTCAAAGTTCAAACACATAAATCCATAGTTATAAGTTCCTACACAGCTAGTAAAGTTGTTGACTGTTATATATGTTGGGAACTTACCTGCTTATTAAACTATTCCAATTTAATGGGTCCTGATTCGGTGGCCTAATCCTTTGTCTCAAAATGGCAGGCATTCCTTACATTTTGTGAAGGGTGTGAAGCTGATATGCATATGTTTTTTGAAAAAGCGGGCGAGTAAGCTATATTAGTGCTTTATTTTACTTTTCTAGCATGGCAATTTCTGTTTAAAGTTAGATCTTTTTTCCTGAACTCATCTGTTTTATAATTTGACATTTTATTCATAAGAATATTTCAGGCCTATCCTATTAGTGCCCAAATTTGGCTTGGATGATGCAGCAAATGCGGACTTTGATGCTACACTTGTGCTAGCAACCATGCTTATTTCGCAGCTCAGAGAAATAAATAACGTAGAGCAAATTCCAGTGGGACCTGGTGTCTCACGACAAGATGCTCATGGAGTAGGGTCTGAAGGCTTTCGTACACCTCATAATCCTGCACAAAATAGATGTGGGCTAGCTGTTCCTTCATCTGGCTCAGAACCACCTTCTGATCATACCAAAATCTGGTCTAATGTTACTGGTGTGTACTAGCTGCTAGAGAAAAGTTTTTTGAGTTATGTTATTATGTAAGCTGTGGACATATGTGAAAGTATAGAGCATCTCATTTCTTCTAGTTTATGGATTGCCAACTGTATATGATATTCAGACTCCCTTCTTGGGCAGGTAGTGGTACCAAAAGTGTTAGCAGGGAGGCACGTAGTCGGCAGCTGATGCAGGACAGTGCTGATGCAAGTGAAGAAATTCCCAGAGGTATCCAAAGGCAACAAACACTTAAACAGCATGCTGGGGGACAAGCTGTGCCAGAGAGAACACCACAACAGTATCCTAAGATTATACCAGTACGAAGTCTATTATGCTGCAATTTCAATGTTTTCAATCTCACCTTATTCTATGAGATGATGAAGATATTTACTGTACATAGAATGCTTGACAACCGAAATAGATGATTCTATAATTTAGATGTTGATTAGTAAAACACCTGCGAGTTGTAAAAATGCATTAATTAGTTGTTACATTTTGTTATACTAGATACCAATCTGCATATGTGAATTATTTAACAGTACTAATAGGTGATTTCATCTGCTAGCTCTGTTTGCAAAATTCCAGCCACCTGTCATTCAGATCATCCCTGCATTGTGAGAGTATTTTCGGTCTCACCTTCTTCTACACAGGCTCCAGTCCTTTGCTGACGAAGATGCCAGTTGTAGGACGTATCCTTATCTAGCTTTTGCTCCTCCATTGAGTTTTCTTCTGTAGGGCTCTCAAGTTGGAAACAATGTTGGTATTCTGAGGCTTTACCATTTTTACTGTTAGTAGGTATCTCCATTGATCATCCCTTGCATTTTAAGCTCTCCTTGGATGCTTCACCCAGCCTCTTTCCTTGAAAGGAGAAATTATTTATGGTGATAAGGAGTACATTGATCAACATTACATTTGGGCCACATGCATCTCTCCTCCCCAACCCCTTACGCCAAAATTGGCCTTCTATGTGGAGCACTTACAGATTCTGTATGGTCTTATTATTTGCCTCAGCTACTTACAATAACATTGGTTTCATGGCCTTCAGTTCTCACTAGGCCAGTTGAAAGCATGCTCTCACCAGTTTCTTATAGAGTCAAACCAGCATATCTCTCAAGAAGATAAGATCTGTTGGCTTTATTCTCTTTAGGAGGCTGAGATTGAGGATCGCTTCATCTTCAGGTCTCTCTTCTTCTATGGGATCCGAGAAGCTTTTGCCATCTCTACATAGACTAGTGGGGTCATCCACTTTATTTTGTTACCTCGACAATGGATGGTTAGCTTTTTTTCCTAAAAGATGTGTTTACCTTTCAATGGCAGACCCTATGAGGGTCCTCCAGATCTTAATTATGAAGAAGCCAGATTGCTAAATCCCAAAAACCTAGATAGGGTTGAGATAGATCTATACACAATAACACAACATTATATGAAGAAAATACTTCATATTACAATGAGATTCATTTCTATTATATAGAGTTCCAGAGGTCATGGTAGTCCACAACCTTAAACACTAGTAATAACTGAAAATCCTAACCTTAGGAAAGTGAATTTATTACGCATGTAAGGCTTATATTCTAACACCTTCTCTTAAGGCTTACTGTATTGAAAACAGAACTCACTGAAAGCAAAACACAGACTGCAAACACATTTATTGAAAACTAAAACAGTGGAATCAAACATTCTTCAGATGCTTCTGCTTTGAAAACAATGCTTGAACCAGTAAGAGTCCTTTCAAGTTGTTCCATGTTCCTTTGTAAGGTATAGTCTCCTAGTTGTAATCCAAGTTCTTAGCATCATTGGACATCATTTGCGTATAAAATACCTTTTAATCCTTGTTAAGGTATGGTATCAAATTCAGATCCCGAATCTCCCGTGAACTATTAAACAACAATCCCTCTTGCATGTCTGATAACCCCAATTAGATATAGTTTCTTTGATCCACAAGCATCCTGGACTATTGAACAACTATCCCTCATTGATGTCTTATAACCCCAATGAAATATAGTTACTTTGATCCTCAAGCACCCTGGACTATTGAACATCTATTTATTCTCCACTGCATCACTCAGTGTCTTCAACTTATGGGATTCTTAAAATGTGAGCAATGCTAGTTCTTCAACGGGGTCATCACCACTGTAAGTATTTGGTGATCTCCAACGATGGCTACATTTGCTATTTCTTTAAGCTTTTCTTTGAGAAGATCATTGGCAATATTTTGCAACTAATCATGGTATGACTTGTTTTTCCATAGTATTAGCACTTAATTTGACTCTTATCTGTCATTAACTTTTCCATCCTTTTCTTTGGAGTATAGTGCTATCTCTAGTTGAGAATCTCCTTTCGAACCTCCTGCAGTTGCTCTCTTTTTCTTTAGCCAAGAGAGATGAAATCATGTCTTCTAGAGTGTGTGCAGAGTCCAGACATCTCACTGAGAGTATAGATGACATTGTTGTATTGAAAAGGCAGATTAACAAATTGGCTTTGGCATTCTCTTCCTCTACTGTAACTTTGACTTCAGCTAATTGTTTGATGATAGATCTTAGATGGTTTATGCGATTGGACATAGTGACTATGGAAGACATCTTGAATTTGAATAATTGTAGCTTCAAAGAAAGCTTTGCATTCACTGTGTTTGCTCCAAATAGATTATTCAGATTGTCCTAGATTTTATCTACGTGATGCAACTTGGAGTATGAGAGAGAAAGGTCAATAATAGCTCTGGCTTTATCATCTTTGCTCTGCCATTCTTGTAGTTTATTTGCATCTATTCCTCACAAGTTTTTGTTGATCAACTAAATCTGGATTTTCACTAACCATGTATGGAAATTTTGGTGATTGAAATTTTCTAGAGGTATTTCTATCTTCAGAAATTCTGATTGAATATTATGAAAAATACTGGTAAATAACTCTGCAAATTAACACTTGATGGCTGATGTACAGAGATTGCATCGAGGCAATCTGGTGGCTGTACAGCGGATGTATGGAAATTATATGACGACTGGCCTTTTTTCTTTAAAGTCAAACCTTTAATTTCAAATTTGTGGATCCCCAAAATTCAGGCCAAACTAATCTGAGCCTAACCTCGAGGGCGTTGAGGAGAATTGAACGTGTGTCCTCCCAATGGCAAGGTGCTTTAGGAACGGGACCTCAACCAATTGAGCTAACCCTCAGGGCTCCCAAAATTCAAAATATATGAAATGGTGGTTGCTTGATTTTTTTCTTGGTTGTTGACCTTTTAATTTATGGCTACTTATCCAACCTGCAATGATTCTTTAATAAGGTGGCTTTTCCAAACTGATATGGTGGTGTTCTTCTATGCAACAAAATGATAGCTTTTTGAATGGTAACTAGATGATCCTCTTCACCTTGCAATCTATTACTCAGTTCAGCTCTGATACCATATTACGAAGAAGCTAAATTGCTGAATCTTGAAACCTTAGATAGGGTTGAGATGGAGATACACCCAATAACAAAGTATTATATTAAGGAAATACTTAACACAATTACAATGAGATTCACCTCCCTTCTATAGAGTTCGAGAGAACATAATTGTCCAAAACCCCTAACACTAATAATAATTGAAAACCCTAATCTTTAGCTCAGGTAACTATTGTTGCAAAATCTAGCAGGCATGTCGCAAAGCCTTACTGGGCGAGGGGCCAGACCTTATGGCAACAAAGAGGAAGAGTTGCTACTGTCACCTCAACAAACTTCCTCCTGCTCTTTAGTGGGATTTAAACCACAAGGGATGCTTCCCTAAATTCACCTACAAAGATACTCTAATACTAGGGCTCAAGCTGATGAGTTTTAAAGGTCTATTGGTAGAGCTCCGGCAAAGCCAAAGCTGGCCTAGATTTTCCATGCTATGACACAAGTGCTCTAAGCTTATACCACTAAGTGGGCTGGTATAAGTTAGGGTTTGGATGACGTTCAATAATATGGCATCCAATGGCTTATAGCCAGCCTTAGAAAGGGCCTAAAAATGTTATTTAACAAGAAAGAAACAGGACCTAATAGAGGTTAGGCTTAGGCTAGGGCATATAGTTATATGGCTGTTAAGTTTGCATAAACAACAACGAAAAGTAGTGATGTCAGCAGTTTTGAGGTATATTAGACCATGCCCAATGCTAGATTTTGCTTGTAGACAATTTATAGAGGCAATTCTTAAATTATGAGTCACCCACATGCAATCAAATAACACTTTATGCACAAATCTGCCTAGAAACCCTAGAAGCTGCCCTAGCTGTCTAGGAGAGAGAAAAGGAAATAAGCTTTATTGAGTTTTATGGTGATCAACACACTTTTAGACTAGCTCCTTATCCTACTAGGGTCCAATGGAGTCTTTATGGCACAAATTCAAAGGAAAGATATTGATGAAGTAAGGGGGATGCCTAGGGCATCCATTTCAAAAACCATAGCTATTGCTCTTGTGAGGGGAGAAATTAAATATACGGTTTACACATTAAGAGTTTCCCTATAGGCCTTGTTGCCTCAAAATCTAGCAGGTCTTATCAGGGGAGCTCACAAGGCAAAAACTAGACCAAGGGTCAACAATATGAGGTGTGGCCGACTGTCACAATAGCCACTATCCCCTGCTCTTTTGTGGACTTTCACCAGTAGGGAGTCTTCCCTTTGGTAGGTTACCTAGATAAGTATGCTAAGTTCAAGGGATAAGGTGACAAGGTAGGCTAATGGGGGACAACTCTCCCTAAGAACAAACTAAACTAGCATGATAGGGCAATTCACATCTTTGAATGTGCCTAGTTAGGGCACAACGTGATCTAGGGCATGGGTAAAAGCAAGTCGAGAAGGATGCCTAGAATCACAAGGCCACAAAAAGGCTTCCAAGCAATAAATGCCCTAAATCTATGGAACAAGAAGTCTTCAACAAGGCCCGAGTTGAAGCCTAGGGCAAACTAGGGCTTTTCTAGGGCAAGACCTACCTAGGGAAAAATAATATAGCTTTGAGATGGATAGATTAGCCACTGAAAGTGGCTGATTTTGAGGCAACCAACACTCCTTCCAATGCTGAATCCTTCCACAAGCCAACGACTTCAACCCTAGTCAAATTTTGTGCCCTAGCCCTAGCTAGCAACTTATCCTTAAGGGGCCGAAAATTAGGTTAAGAGAGAGAAAATGAGGTTAAATTGAAGTTTTGTGGATGATCAATAGAGTGACCAAGGCTAGTGCCTAGTCTTGGGATGATGGAGTCTATGGGAGTGTAAAATATGCTAAATCTTGGTAAGGAGTAATGGAATAATAAAACCCTAGGTCTCAAAACCCTAGCTATCACTTTTGAGATGGAGCAAAGATAATTGGGAGAGCTAGTTTAAAGATTCACCAATGGATTGCCATTCATATTCTATAGGTGAGTATTGCATACAATGCTATCATATAGATTCCATACAATGATTTTCAACAATAACTAGCATAATAGAAACCCTATATAATTAACCATTCCATACATTAGACATAAAAATAAAGATTTATCAAATCCAAGATACACTTATAATATAGAATGCATGAACAAGCCGTTATTGCTCCAAAATGACATTGCCAAGACCAAAGAAATGATTCCAAATAGCAAAATACACCAGAGTCACATCTCCACAAGAAACAAGAAGGCTAAAAATCTCCAAGAGGGCCAAAATAAGTCACCAGTGATGATGACCAATAGAATGAGCCTATCGTTTGTTTATACGGGGATTGGGACTAATAATTAGCCTAACAGATTAGGACTAATAATTAGCCTAATGGATTAGGACTAATAATTTGCTTAATAAGCCCCTAAAATAAGTTTGATGCTAACATGTCCTAGGGTTACAAGCCAATCGACTAGCTTTATCAAAATATGCCCTAATTTGCCCACACGTGTGAGCCGTAAGCTCTCTCATGCTAATGTCATCAACAATAAATGCTCCAAATGCCATGTCCATGGGTGATGAGCCTTGAGGTGTCTAAGAAGGTCTAGATGCTTGTGAAATCGATGATTTGAGGGTTGGCCATCAAATTTACCTCATTACCTCCTTTGGGGTCCCAAGATCTAGCTAGGGTGCCACAAAGTGGTCTCCATGGGTCTCCAACTGCCAAATGAGGCCTCCTCTTCTCCAACGTTAGGGCTTCCTCTGGTGCAACAAACCCACCCTAGTATGTCAGTGTGATACCATCCTCATTTGGGCTCTGAATTAGTTGTTTCCCATCAAGTTGTGTGAAGGCCAACGTGGGGGCATCCTGGGTCTAGTTGTGTCATCCTGAAGTCCTCAAAACTGGGTCAAAGTCAACCAATGTCCTAGGTGCTAGAGGCATAGTTTTAAAAAACTGCCGTTTCGAAACGGAAACGATAGAGTTGGTCCGTTCCATTGCCCTTTAGAGTGACTCGGCACAAAAAACGACTCGGTTGACTCGGCCAACTCGGCCGTTTCCCGTACTGACTCGGCCGTGTCACAAACAGTGGCCCGTAACCCACTAAAACAACGATTTAACATTATTTTAATGAAATTTTAAGGGGTTTGCTGATTGGTTTGGACTTCAATGTGTTTTATGAATTAGCTAAATGTTATTTGGGGTCCATTTGCCCCTCCCAAACCCTATTTAACACACTCAAATGTTCTCTACTATTGATATGCTATTCAAATTTCATGGTAATGTTAAATTCTTAAAGTAAAAGTGACATTCTCCTTAATCTTCATTTTCATCCTTCTACTTAAATGTTTAACATTACCATGAAATGACTCAGGATGTTTGAGAGTGGTTTCGGCCTCATTGGATTTCATATGGAGAAAGTAGAATTTTAGATTTCATTCAAAATCCAGTAGATTTATCAGTTTTTCAGGATTTCAGGATTGGAGGATTGCAATGTTTCAATTGAATTTTGTCATGTATTAGGGTATGGAACTCGTATTTAATCAACAGCACCAATCCCTCTATGTACCTTGATGTTAGTGACATTGGTTGTCGAACTCCTCTGGGATTCGCTCCCAAACTAGGAGCTTCTGAAAATGTCGCTCCCGCTCCCGTTTTCGCTCCTGCTCCCAAGTAACACAAAGAAGAGAAACTGTTTGGATCAAAAACGGTTAAATGATCTAGTTTATGTCCAATACAACCTCCGGCTCAGACGAAATCATTTGCTGAACAAAAGATCTGATTCAGATCCCATTGTGTTGGAAGACATTGATCCAACATCAGATTGGGTAGTGGAGAGTCGTCCAGCAGAGTTTGATCCTGATGAGGATCTTGACGTAGATTTAGATATCGAGACATCAGTTGAACTTGAACATGCTATTCAGTTGAATGCAGATCCCAATCCACCAGCCTAAGTCTCACAGCCAGCAAGGACTCCAGTTGTAGGTGCTTCCTCTGCTCAGCCACGACAGAAGCGTAGTCGCATATCTACTCTATCTCAGCTTGCATCTGCTGCAGTTGCACAACCTGCTAGTGGTACCACTTCTACAACTGCAGTTGGAGATGATGATGATGAGGAGGAGCCATGGGGCCCCTTGTCTGACTCTGATGATGATCCAGAGATTGATCGACATGATCTTGGCTCCTCTAGCAGTAGCTACTAGCCAGTAGCTGTAGTACTAGTACTGGAGTCTGGTCACAGTTTACTTTTGTTGTAGAGGCCATTTCTAGCCTCCTTGGTTATGTGTTTTTTGTTGAGTCTTTGATCATGTATGATAGTTGACTATGTATTGCCACTTGGTACCATTTTGATATAATGGATTGGTTCATGAGCCTACTTTGATCATATCTTGTCTTCCATCTATATTATAATGCTGTGTGTTTGGAAACATGAATGAAAATCTTTAAAATTATGTTTAAAATCTTCAAAATTATGTTTTTTTATAAAAAAACTAAATATTTAATGTATTTTTTGCAACGACCGAGTCATTGAAAACGAGCCGGCCGAGTCATTACCGTTTCGGAGTCGGAGTCGGAGTCGGAGTTTTAAAACTATGATTGGAACAAGTTAGTGGTGTCTTTTCAATTCAGTTGCAAAGTCACATCAAATACTTCATCATATCATTATCACCACAAGTTGTTGTTGCGCTTCTCCTTTGTGTTGCGCTTTCACAATTACTATGGTTTCTTGCAACTTGACGATCTCCAGGTTCCAGAAGTTTGTTTTTCTTGTTCATTTTGTCTTTAATACCTCAAAATTCATCTCAAAATGTTCAAGAGGGCGCTCAGCTAGTCAGTTTCATAACTATTCCTTCACCGTTGCACTTTTCTGCTATGCTATTGTCAAAGAATATAAAATATGAAGAAAACCAATGATTTTGCACTTATTTTCATAAGTGGAGTTTCAAAGAGGGTTCACGAGGTTGTAAACATCATCTACCAACTATTTTGCTCTGTCAGAAATTTCAACACTTGGTCAAACCCATGCAAATGAAATTTGTTGTGCTTTGTTGTTGCACTTTTGCTTTAGGTGGTGATTTTCACTTTTGTTGTAGGTGGTGATTTTCAAGAAGGGAGGTTTGAAATTTGGAAAATGTTTTCTAATAGGTATTTGATGATTCAGGGGTTGTCTTCCACCTGTTTGACACATTCAGAAGTACGGGAGATGGTCAGAAGTATGTAGGGGATTTGTTGCGTTTTTTACTGTTTTAGCAGTTAACTTCAAAATCAGTTTTTGACCAAATGGAGATGAATATTGAAACACCAAAAGAGGTTTTTGTCACACATGAGCTAAATAACAAAAACCTCCTTCTGTTTTGTAACAGGTGTCATAGATTGGAAGATTCAAATGAATCTTTACAACCTAATTTTTAGATTTCGCCATTTCCTGCTTTAGCCATGAGTTTTGGGTGTGGATTCCGAGGAGATGGAGAAGAATTATAGAAAACTGAGAGTGGTTTCTCTCAAGAACAAGCTCATCTACAAAAACCTCTCTCGATGTTTACACAAGTGTTACAGTTTAGGAATTACAGGTGTCACTTTGAGACTTATTTTTCACAATTTCTCCAAGCTTGATTTGTTGACAAAGTTCTAGAATTTTTTGAAATTCGACTTGGTGGACCTTCAACATGGCATAATTGACTCTAAATTACTTTGGATGATGAAGTTTGAAGTTTTTTCTACCAAATCCCATGATTTGCTCTTTAGTTAGCATATTTTTGATTAGTAAAAAACAAACCCTAGATAGGATATGGGCAGAGTTTCCAAATATTTTATTCCTAAATCATTGTAACTGCTTCCTATCTTTGGAAAAATGATGGATTTTGACTTCCTTAGTCCAGGGTTGAGCTATTTGTATATATTTGATGAATTTTAGTGTGCAAAGGGTTGGTTGGTCAGGATTTGGTAGAGAAGACATTGAGCATTGTACATTTTCATTAAAAATTTTCAGTGAATGATGAAGGCTGAAGTCTACTTGTTCAAGGATTCATGTGTCAGTTTCTTATGGTGATGTCTATCTCATATTCTTGTTTCATTATCTTATGTTATTACCATGCTTAAATGTCATGTCCTCAATGGTTAGTTAAGAAAAAAATATTTTCCTCCATTGTAATATCTAAAATTCATCCTCAGCTAGATGCTTTAGATGTTGTCAATTCCACTACTCCTCCGCTCACCTCTCTACAATGAAATCTGACAAAGACACCATAAGGATTGCCTACCTTTCTCCTGTCTAAGGATTCCTCATTTTCACATCATATCACTTAGAATCATTAGCTTAACATGACTCCATGTCCAATGGATTTTCCCTCTTCCTTGCCATCAAACTGTTAAGACCTATTCCTCTATAATCTTAATACGTAGCGTAAAACCTAAGACAACCAGTCATCTTAAATTCATCCTTAGCTAGATGCTTTAGATGTTATCAATTCCACTACTCCTCTGCTCACCTCTCTACAACGAAATCTGACAAAGACACCACAATGATTGCCTACCTTGCTCTTGTCTAAGGATTCCTCATTTTCCCATCATATCACTTAGAATCATTAGCTTAACATGATTCCATGCCAAATGGATTTTCCCTCTTCCCTACTATAAAAATGTTAAGACCTATTCTTCTCTAATCTTAATATGTAGCGTAAAACCTAAGACAACTAGTCATCTAAGTGACTGAAAATTCATATAGAGAGAGCCCTCTCTGAAGTTGGAAGGGATAGATTCCAGTTTTAAAGTGGTTTGTGGTTACCTTTGGGTTCCTCTCCTCAGACTGGAGGAATTATGAAGTGCTAACAACTATAAGTCCAAAACTTCCATTTCCAAGTAAATTCACACTAGGCCTTGATTAGGCTACTTGACCTTAAGAGGGTTGAATTTAGCGAGATAAGAGCGAAATTCAATTTGTAGGTAAAATTTGATTTTGTCACCAACAAGACATGGCCAATGCCTAGGCCTAGGGTTGATGGAGTTTGGATTCTTAGGATCTGCTAAAACTTGCAAAGGAGTAATAATATTTTGATGCACTAGCAAAAAACCCTAACTATTACCTTTTTGAGGGATCAAAATTATTCTTCTTACACTCTCTTACACTCTCATTAAAGCATGTCATGAAAGATTCCTCTTACACACTCTTTAATGCATATGTTATACTCTTCTTCGAAATGGCATAAATTACAAAGACATGTGTACCTTCTTAATGGCAGTTACATTTCCTAAATGGGCACATGTTACTCTCCCTCTTGGCATGCACGTTACTCATTTATGGCATGGATTTGTTGCTTCTCCTATATATATATATGTGCCTAATGCTTTATCCCCTCACTAATTGTGCATTGCGAAAGAAGAATTCGAACTTGAGAGAGAGTTGAAGAGAGTTGAAGAAGATTGTGAGAGAGACACTTGAAGAGTAAGAGCAGAACTTGGTGAGCCAAGGTTGATTCAGTGCTTCAGTGTTGGTTCAGTTGAAGGGAAGGTTGATTTAGTATGTGAGTCTATTGTTTCTACCAATGATCTTCATGCTACAACTTGTTTAGAATTGGGTGAACTTACTCAGTCTCTTGATCTCTCATTGTACTTCGTATCTCCGCTAAACAATTAATTTCTAATAGAAGAAGAATCTGGTTGGGTTTTCCCCTTGTGGATTTTCCTTGGTCATTGGACCTAAATTCTTTGTGTCTCATTTGTTTCTTGGTTGTCTTCTATTATGCATTTCATTTATGTTCTCTCTACAATTGCTTATCTAATATTGCAACATAAAGAAGTTTCCTACTAAGTGATTGTTACAACATAGAACATCAGAATTTCAACATCCTTCGTTGTCCTTTTAGACAAACTTGACCTTGTTCTAGCTACCTATTAGGCCTTACGACCATCCTAAAACAAGCCTTACAACCCTCTGATCTGGTGTTATAGGGGTTCAATCCTCCTTCCAAAAGACACAAAAAAACTTTGGCCTATGTAGCAAAGAATTGTTAATTTGGTAGCTCAGGGACAAATTCTCTCCTTTGGACAACCTTCCTCATCCAGAGAAGACCCTCTTTGCCCTTGGAAGAATTTAATTTGGTTAAGGAAAAAAATATTTTTAATGAAAAATCCACAAGGACACAAAGGTACAAGTCGGCTTGGACAAGGAAAAGCTGCCACCAAAATCACATATAAATACAAGTCAAGGCGACCTCGTTTGGACATGATCATCACACACCATCTTCTTGTCTTGGAGGTTCAATCACTTCTGAGAATTGTAGGTCTCTTTCACACGTGCGAAGAGGAGAGAGAATATTTCAAATTGGGTCGAATTTCGTCTTTGACTAGCCTTTGACCAATGTTGACTTTTGGTGTTTGGGATTGAAATGACTCGGCTTGACTTGAGTTTTTGCATTTGTTTTGGAGGCTGAATTTTTTAACAAGGAGGACGAATTTTTCATGGCACTTTGACCTTAGTTGATTGTAGATCTGCAACTAGGGTTTCAATAGAGTGACTTTGACTGAAATTGGAGACTTTTTAGGGACTTCTTTGACTACACTTTGACCAGCATTCAAGGCCACAAGTTTTGACAGTTGACTGAGCTCTTTTGGAGACCTTTTGACTGTTGACCATTTGGGACTACTATTGTTGCAATTGACTTTGACCAGATTTGAATATTGGGCTCATCTTTTGTATATTGATTGGTTGGTTTTGTTGGATAGTCAAAGGTTTGACTTTGACTCTTGATTGATGAATTGGAACATTGTAATCCTTTTGCTATGCATTTGATGACAATCTAATAAAAGAAGAATTTGAAAGGGTTTTGCCCCTTGTGGGTTTTTTTCTCTTGTCTTTGACCAAATCTTATGTCTCTTGCTATTGCTCTTGATTGTCTGCTATTGTACATTGCATTTGTTGTTCTATCTACAATCGTTATTTATCATTGGAAGATTATATTTGATTGCTAATTGAAGAAAAGATTGGGCTAAGTGATTGTATGTAGCATAGAACAATGGAAAATTAACATGGTTTCAGAGCTAACGTGAAGACAAGCCCAAGGAATCAAGAAACAAGAGAAGAAGCTAAAGGAGACTAGTTGACTTGGTCAAGATGTCTACCTCTTACTTCAAGGACATAGAGAAGTTGGGTTACTCATCAAACTTTGATGCGTGGAAGATTAGGTTGGAAGTCATAGTTGTTGGGAGATCAATTACTTACTTCTTAGTAACTGAGTTGCAGTGCAGTAGTGGGCAGCACGATGCAGCATGATGAGAGGAGTTGTTCCAGTGCGGAAGCAGTGTTGGGAGAAAGGACCAGCAGCAGCACGGATGCAGAAAGAGCTGTCGTATGGATGTAGTAGTGGCAGTGGTAGAACAATGGGTAGCAGTATAGGATACAACAGTGTAGAGGATGGTGGGAAGCAAGCCTAGTATCAACATAGGGACTGATGTCGGATGATCAGAGTAATACTCAGTGAGGAGTATTGCTAGAGCACAGTTCTTGCTAAGAGGGAGTGTTGATTTGAGGTAGCATTGGATGTGCTCTAGCCATGAAATTTGGTGGAGAGGTTGGGGCACATGAGATCTCTAATACCTAGAGAGGGTTTGGGCAGATTCTAAATAGTTCAGGAGATATTAAAATAATTAATATTTTTAATGGGGTCCCTAAGTCTAAACTTAGGGAAATTAAAATATTAATGTGAATTAATATGAAACTGTGTTAGAATGGTCCAAAAGACATGGATCAAGCCAGATCTAATCTTAGCTGTTGATTAGGGACTTAATCTCGGTTACTGATATGTCAACAAAAAAAGTATAAGAGGAGGCTTGAGGGTCACTTGGAGAATACACCAGAGTGATTAGTCATTCTATTCTCTAGAGCATGGTTTGTTAAGAGAGATAGAATCAGTGATCAGAGTTGCAGCTGAGATGCATTGAGTACAGAGAGACAGAGATAGTCTCAGGAAAGCAACACAGGAGCCAGAGAGAGTGACACAGTAGCAGCCAGGGCTCATGCAAGGCCATGCAGAGGCAGTCGGGAGCTGCGCATTGCTTCAAAGAGGCCAACGTTGCTGATGCAGAGCGCCAGAAAGCTAATGCAAGGCCCCCTGATGCTGACACAAACCCGTTCAGGGTGACGCAGGGCCGGCGCTGGGCAGAGAGTGGCTGACGCAGTCCAAAGAGGTAGACGCTGGGGTTTCTACGGTAGATTGGAGCTGAGGAGCTGTTGGAGGGTTTATCCGGGGTTTCAGCTGGGACATTTGTTAGGTGGGGAGTTTGGCTGGGGCGGCACATCTGTTAAAAGATAATGCACGTGTCCTAAGATGAGCTTGTCGAGAATAGAAATCTCGTGTGGAACAAAAAGGTAAAAACTCATTTGATTTTGATTTTCAGTACGAATACAAACCGTGAAAGCGTGGCCTATCTCTTAACTTATTGCATGTTTTTTGATTAGATTTATGCTTATGGAGTGAGCTGGGTTGGTCATTATGCCATGGAGTCTAATATGTGTTTAATGCAGATTTTTATTCAATTTTGGAGATAAAGTCAAAGATTTAATGGACAATTGACAAAAATAATTCAAAGTAGACAAGGGAGATGATTTATAGGAGGGTATCCCCCTCATTTATGACTCCCCACTTCGAATTCTCCATCATGCAGCTTGGAGCACAAACAACCACATCAATGCACTAGGAGGCAACCGAGTAAGTGGAGGATAACTTCTGTATATCTCAAGTTTTGGGAGCCAAGCCTCCCTGATTTTAAGGAAATTGTTGGGAGCTTCAGTTGTATAAGTAGAGAGGCCTAGGGCCTCATTAGGAAGTTAGTCAAATTTTCGAATTTTTGTTGTAGCTTTGCTCTGCTCAACTTCGAGCTTACTTTTGTTGACAGTTTCATGTAATCCTATTATTATTTTGATAATAAAGATGAGATCCTTTTTGAGCTAGTACTGAGTTAACTCAGAGGGCTGAAACTCTTGGGTTAGGGCCCAATCCAAGCAGTCAAGCTCCTCTTGTTTGTATTTATATGCTTTGTTTCAGTTTATGAATTAGTCGTTGTTAGATAAATCCCTTTCTTGGTTAAGAATAGGTTGCTTTTGGTGATTTAGAAGGTTGTTTCCATTTAAGTTCTCTGTAGTAGGTCGAACAGTGATAGAAAGAAGATACAAAAAAGCCATCAATGGAGACTTGGCCTTCTTTCCTCCCTTTGGGACCATGAACTGAGGCCAAGACCCTCTTGCTGCCACAAGAATACATATTTGCCTTCTCCATAGGACTTCTAGTGTTGAAGTTTGTTAGAAGGTTAATGCTTTGCTTTAGATCTATTTCACCATTCTCATTTCTGTATTGCAATAAGTTTCCTTCCATGCTTTCTCTCATTATAGCATTGTTAAGCATTTCTTTCCATAGCTCATAATCTAGATTAGCTTGATGCAAAATTCTGGTTTTTCTGATGTACTTAGTTTCCTCGCTTGCTTAATCTCATTGTTTGATTTTCAGTTCTTTGCGGCCAATTTTTTCGCACAGCAAGTTAGCCAATCAGCGATCACAATCTCTCTTTGATCTATGCCCCACAGATCGCCCAGAGTTCATTTCAAATTTGCTTTAGTTTTCTGCACTTTTCCATAGACTTTCCTCTCTTTCCTTGAACAAATCTGACCATCTCTCTCTCCTAATCATTCTTGATGGACCCTAGACACCTTAACACATCATTCTAGCCTTCAGCTATCCTTTCCACCCGCTTTCCTACCTTCAAAACCTCCAAAACTACTCTCGGCATCCTCCTGTAGACCTCCTATAGACCTCCTGTAGATCCCCTACAGCCTCTTGTAGATTTTCCTGTAGGCTTTTTTTTGAAGTTCGATTGCGGGAAAAGCCTCCAGAAGGCCACCTGAGCCTTCCTAGGACCCATACACACCATCCTACACCTCTGCAATTCCCAAAGTCGCCCTCCACTGCCACCTAATCATTGCCACATTCACAATCAAATAAATTACATGCATGACAATTTCACATAAAAATACTTAAAAATCCAAAAAGATGTTTTTTGCTCATTTACTTTTAGAAATAGTCTGAGTAGATGTTGTTTACTTCTTGAATAGGTAATGGCATTCATTTCATAGTTCTTCACCTCTCTTTCTGCAAAAGTAGGATTAGTTGGTTAAGTAGGGTTTGTTAGATTTACTTTACATTTAAGTCTTTTTCTTTCTGTAAGTAGAGTAGCCTCTGTAGAGTAAGCTTTCCTTTCTTTCATCACACATAGAGCTTCTTCTGGAATCCATAGAAGTTGGCTTGAGCTCCTAGTGGTCTTGCGTCCGCTGACCAAGTGACACCCTGTAGTAAGAACTAGTACTTGTGCATACAGCACCGTCGCTTCCAAGTTTGTTACGAACTACCGGGTTGATAAAAGTAAAGTAGGAAGCCCAGGAGTTGCAGCATTGTTGCTGCAATACTGGTGCTCACCACTTTTTGGCGTCGTTGTCGGGGAAGCGTCAGAGTATTTTGTGATTATTGCTTTCTTCTATTTTCTATCACAACCTTCTGCTAAGTAGTTTATTTCAGCAAAAGTAGAGTAGTTGTTTCTTTCAGTTTCCGCACTTCTCTACTTTCATTTTCAGTTCTGCAATTTTCGTTTCAGCAAAAGTAGATTAGTCATTTCCTTGCTTTCATTTCTGCATTTCATTTGCTTTCATTTCCAATTCTGCAAATTTCATTTCAACTTCATTTCAGCAAAAGTAGATTAGTCATTTCCTTGCTTTCAGTTCTGCATTTCATTTGCTTTCCTTTTCAGTTCTGCAATTTCATTTCAGTTAGTTGCAATTTGTTTGTTCAATCAATTTCAGTTTTGCAGGTACAAGGAGTAAAAAACAAAAACCAACCAAAAAGATTTCCTTTCATGCCTCGTAGGAATAGAGATAATTCAGGAAAATTCTTGCCCAACACCCCCATTGCTTCACATAGCCACCCTTTTCTCTTCTTCGGTGGCAGTGATCAAGAAGAACCCTTAGGTGAACAACCAGAGATATTTGAAGAACCTATAGGGGAACAAGAAGAAGAAGACATCCCTCCTGAGACAATGGCTGAAAAAAGAAATGCTAGGGGGAATGGAGAAAAAGTAGAGGGTACCTTTCCTATCCGGAAAACCAATGGGGACACCAAAATGAAGAATACAAGTCTCTCAGCCCTACCTCACTTCCATGGTTTGACTACAGAAGATCTTGACACTTTTTTGTTTGAGTTTGTTGTTATCTGTCGAGCCTATGACTATGCAGAAGATGAGCAAAAGTTGAAACTATTTCCTTCTACTCTCAAGGATGCAGTGTTGCACTAGTTCATGGGGCTACCTGACAATAGCATTACAACTTGGGCTCAGATGCAGCAGGCCTTTAATAACAAATACCGAGACTACTGTAGGTCGAAAGATACCAAGGAAGAAATGTTCCGGATGACCATGGGAAGTGATGAATCCTTGGAAGATTATGAAGAGAGGTTCCAACTCAGTTACAGAAGGGCCAGGTGTACACTTGACCCTGAATCTCTGAAGTTGGTCTTGCTTAGGGGAATTCCAGAAGACCTTCTAGACACCCTCCATTTACTGGCTTGGGGAGACATCTACCAACTACCTTATGAGGACATAAAGGTTTTCTTTAGAAATCATTCTAAGAGCAGCAAGAAAGAGAGGTAGGGGGAGTCAACCCATAGCCAGTACCTCCTCATCCAATTCATCCATCAAAGGTGAACTTGGAAACATGCTAGAAGACTTTAAGAGTGAGATGTTGTAGATTTTTTCCATGCAAATGGATACCTTGCATATCAAAAGTAAACAAGAGGAAGCAGAGAGGGCTTTGGCCATTTTTTGTCCTAGATGCACCAGGAGGCTTTCGAGGAACGAATGCCCATTGAACTCTATAGAGGTTTGTTCAGTTTGTGAAGAAGATCATTCTACAGATAAGTGCCCCTCCTTGCCCAGACTTAAAGTTGTATACCAGGGGGTTGAAGGAGCCACTGAACCACTCTATTTCATGAACTAGAGGAGACTGCATGGACCTAGACCATACCAACAGGGGATGCAAGGGACATCCCAGGCATATTACAACCCCATCCAAGTCACTCCCATACCTTTTTGGGGCCCTCCTGCTCATCCTTCCTGGTCCACACCTTCTCCTTGGTCCTATCCATCTCAGTATCATGCCCAACTAGCTGCTCATTCATTTCAATCCTATGCTCAACCACAACCTCAGTGGAATGAAACTCATCAGGGGTGGAGGCCCCAGTACAACTCTCCTCCCAATCTTTTGCCTCCACCACCTGCTCAACCATAACCATTGCCTCCTACTCCACCAAGGCAACCCCAAATGCCTACCCAGCCGAACTCAAACCCGAATAAGAGACAGGCTCAGCAAGTAATATAGTGGGGAACCATCATGTCCAACTTATGTTGTGGAGATCAGGAGATTAACCTATGATCTGAGAAGGTTCTCCCAGATAGCCAGCCTCCCCCTAAGGAGGTTGAGGAAGAAAAAGAGGAAAGTGAACCTAAAGCAATTCCATCCTTTCTTGAGAGACTATCCGGGACAGCACAACCCACCCTAGAAGAAATTGAACTTCTGGGAGAATTGAAACAATTATGTGTAAAGATACCACTTCTCCAAGCCATAAAAGATGTGCCTATATACAATTGGTTGATCAAAGGGAAGTGCTTTAGGCATCTAGGCAGGCGCAAGAGAGATGCCCCAACCGTCAATGTCATAGGGAAACTGTCTGACCTGATGTTGGGGCAAGTAATCTATCCGAAATACCTGGACCCTGGAAGCCCAGTAGTTGATGTCCACATCAATGGCACCATGATCACACACACCTTGATTAATCTGGGAGCTGCCATTAATTTGATGACAAAGGACACCATGCTCAAACTTAACCTCCAGGGCTCCTTGAGGAAGACCACGACAATACTGCAGCTAGCAGACCGCTCCACCGTGACCCCTGAAGGGATTGTGGAAGATGTGATGGTCTCCATTGATTCTTGGGAGTACCCTATTGATTTCCTAGTTCTCCAGCCGAAGGCAAAGCTCACTAGGTATCCTCTCATCCTGGGAAGACCCTGGTTGGCTACTGTCGATGCCTATATCAGCTATTGGGCTGGGAACATGACCATCAAGAACGGGCATATGTCCAAGTAGTTAGTCCTATACCCTCCTACCCAACCCTTGCTAGAACATGATCTACCTCTCTAGTTGGAGGAGGATGAGGATGATGTCTATTCTGCACCACTTTGTACATTAGAAACTGCCATGGGGGAAACCACAAGATGAGAATGATATCATTGAAAATTTAATTCATAATCCACCCCCCAGTACCTTGCCATTAGAGGACATAGTGAAAGAAACCCAAAACAATCCCTTAACTAATCTCTGTGTGGCCGACCCGACCTCTCCCTGTGTTAAGAATATGGAGTTCGGCCTTGAAAGAACTGTGAAAATCTATTCATCCCTATCCACTTCCCAAGAGAAGGAGTTGTGCAACTTATTGAGAAAACATTTAGATGCCTTCGCATGGAGTTGTAAGGAGATGAAGGGAATGCACCCTTCAATATGTACTCATCATATATACATTAAGGAAGATTGCAAACCAGTTAGGTAGCCTCAATGGAGGATGAATCCAGCCCTTAAAGACATTGTTAAGGAAGAATTGCAAAAATTACTTGATGCAGGATTCATCTACCCCATCTTTGACAGGGAATGGGTCTCTCCTTTGGTGCTAGTGCCAAAGAAAAATGGTAAGTGGAGAATCTGTGTCGATTATCGGGAATAGAACAAAGCCACTAAAAATGACCATTTTCCTTTACCTTTCATAGATCAAGAGTTAGATGGTCTGGCAGAAAATTTTTTTTTCTCCTTCCTAGATGGGTTTAGCAGGTGTTGACCTCTACCGGTCAACTACCCATGCAGTACACCCCTTTTTTCTTCGCAAAAAGGGGCAACACCTGATCAGCGTGTCCGTGCCATCCTGCAGTCATCAGCAGCTTGATCAATCTAATTGTAAACCCAGTCTGCATGTATTAATTGTAAATAATCTTAGCAGATATGAGTCGTGTTTGTAAATTGCCTAGGTGGACCTATCTTTCTTATGATAATCTATGTCCCAGAAGGTTTTTCGTCTCACTGATCCACGGATCGGCAGAGTTTTCCTTCAAACCTGACCCCAAAGCCGGGATACATTTCGTCATTGGAATTTTAGGAGAATCCTAGTGTGTTGATCTGCTAGATTATAGTTGTGTCGCAGAACTGGGTGATTTGTGAGGGTCTATGTTAAAGGGGTTTTTCTCCCTTAAGATGTAAATTGTTAAAGTCATGATGTAATGTGTCCTGAGGGTCGAAAAATGTTTAAATCCCCTCATGAGTCCTAAGTCCTAGGTCCTAGGTGATGTTTCCAAAGGCTTAGTTCGTTGATCCATTTTAAAAAGGGAATTAAAAAATTAAAAAAATGAATAAAAATAATA
>APFE030003388.1:126405-148590 GCA_000404065.3 Pinus taeda
AGCAGATTCAAATCAGCCCAGAGGACCAAGATAAGACCACTTTCATTTGTCCTTGGGGTACCTTTGCATATCGAGTCCTTCCAGAGAGCAGTATTGAGTATATTTTCTGAATTGGTTCATGATGCAGTGGAAATATATATGGATGATTTCAATCCTTATGGTTCTAATTTTCAGGAAGCTTTATTTAACCTAGGAAAAGTCTTGGACAAGTGTATTGAAATGAACCTGTCCCTCAGTCCGGAAAAATGTGAATTTTTGATGATTGAAGGGACCGTGCTAGGTCATGCAATATCTCAACAAGGATTGCAGGTGGACCCCAACAAAGTTGCCATCATCCAAAGGGTCCCACCTCCTCAAAAGGTGAGAGATGTCAGAAATTTCCTAGGCTTAGCTGGATATTACAAAAGATTCATTAAAGATTTCAACAAGTTAGCCTCTCCGTTGTTTGGTCTTTTAGGAAAAGATGTTGAATTTATATGGACCAAAAGTTGTCAAGAAGCCCTAGATACCTTGAAAAGCAAACTTGTCACTACCCCAATTTTGAGAGGCCCAAACTGCGCCCTGCCTTTCCACATTCACATAGATGCCTCGAACAAAGCAATAGGAGCAGGCTTAGGACAAATTGATGAAAAGTTACCTTATGCCATATACTTTATAAGTAAAAAATTGTCAAAGGCAGAGTTAAACTACACGGTAACCGAGAAGGAACTCCTAGCTGTGGTGCATTCCTTAAACAAATTCAGACATTATATCACAGGCTATCAAATCTTTGTACACACTGATCATGCTGCTATTAGATATTTAATGAACAAACTAGATGTAAATGCTCGCATTATTAGATGGTTGCTTTTACTACAGCAGTTTGATTTGACCATTGTTGATAAGCTTGGTAAAGAAAATGTTGTTGCTGACTTTTTGTCTAGAGTAAATTTGCCTGCAGATGAAGAAGGAATGGTGGATGATCAAATGCCAGATGAACACCTGTTTGCTATTTTAGTACTCCATGATTAGCTGATATAGCAAACTACATGGTTTCAACACAGTTTCCAGCACACCTGTCCTCAAAAGAGAAGAGTAAGATCGTGAGGAAAAGCACCCCTTTCACCTGGATTGGGGGCAATCTTTTCAAACTTGGCCCAAATCAGATCTCGAGAAGATGTGTCAGGGAGGAGGAAGTCTTTGACATTCTCTTGACCTGTCATGACGGGCCTTGTGGAGGCCATTTTGCAACAAAGAGGACTGCCTCTAAAATGTTGCAAGCAAGCTACTATTGGCCTATTCTTCATCAAGATGTGAGGAGGTATACCAGCCAATGTGATCGGTGTCAAAGGATGGGGGAACATCCTCCAAAGGATGAGATGCCCATGCAACCTCAAGTGACCTTTGTGCCATTTGAGAATTGGGGCATGGACTTTGTGGGTCCTATCAACCCTCCTTCAAAACAGAAGCAATAGATCATTGTGTGCACTGACTATCTGACAAAATGGGCAGAAACAAAAGCAATCAAAGCAGCAACAGAGGAAAAAGTAGTTGAGTTTTTGAGAGAAAACATATTCTATATCCAAGAGAAATGGTCACAAACCAAGGCAGTAGTTCACTTCCAAGTTGATTGAAGACCTGCTCACACATCATAAAATCAAGCACATGACTTCCACCCCTTACCATCCACAAGCCAATGGGCAGGTGGAAGTTACTAACAGAGCTTTGGAAATTTTTTTGACCAAGGTAGTGAGTAGCAGCAGAAAAAATTGGGCGGATAGACTAGTTGAGGCCACCTGGGCCTACAACACAACATGGAAGACCACCACAAGGTTCACACCCTATGAATTGGTCTATGGGAAGAAGGCTTTGTTGTCAATAGAATTTGAATACAATACACTAAGAATGGTAGCTCAGCTGGACCTAGACCTCAACCATGCACAGAGGGAAAGACTACTCCAGCTCAATGGATTGGATGAACAAAGATTGCAGGCCCTTCTCCACATAGAGGTAGTTCAGCTTCAGAGGAAGATACGGCATGACAAAAATATCAAGGAGAAGCAATTCCAAGAGGGAGATTGGGCACTACTCTATGACTCAAGGTTTAAAAACTTCAAAGAAAAACTGAGGACAAGATGGATGAGACCCTACATTGTGGAAAAATGCAATGACAATGGTTCAATTATGATCAGAACCATTGATGATGAAGCCATCCCCATGCTTGTCAATGGACATAGGTTGAAAATTTACAAGAAGCTCCTCTCCAAGCAAGAGTTCACTAAAGATTTGAATAAGACAGTGATGGTAGTGGAGTAGGTCTTAGCCTCCACTTCACCTACTCACTGAAGAAGCAAAAAAATAAATAATAATAATAATAATAATAATAATGACTCAGGTGAAAACCTCCATGAGGCGCTTGAGTCCCAACGTTGGGTTGAAAACCTCTATTGAGGTGGCCCAATGATCACAAAAACAAAAACAAAAAAGAGAGAGAATAAGATCCCTGGGTGAAAACCTCTCTTGGAGGTGCCCAGGGTGAAAACCTCCTTAAGTCGCCCTAGTTCTCTTTCAAAGAAAAGAAAAAAAGAAGAAAAAACAGAGAAAAGAAGGAAAAGAGGTGGACCACAGGGAACAAGAGAAGATGCCACAGAGCCTATTTCATCTCCCCCACCCTCTTCTCCATCATTTCTGACCTTTCTTCCACCCCACTGTGTTTTTTCCAGAAACTGTGTGTTCTACAAGAGGCCCTGTGTGTTCTACAGGAGGCTCCTGTAGAAATCACAGAGAGCCAGAAATGATTCCAAAAAGTAGTTTGAGGGGCTAGGAGGTTTCATGAAGAGCATGTAGATCCTCCTACAGCTGTCCACCCTCCTTGCCATCCATCCAACACCTGCACCACCTCATCATCATCATTTTTTCCCTTCCTGCCGAAAAAACGCAAAACCCAGTTTTTAGAAAAAAATAAAAATAAAGGAAGCAACACCTCAAATATCACCTGCAGCTTACCAAGTACATCTCCATCTTCATCAGCATCTCTGGCATCATTCTCACAGCGCCCAACACAAAAATCAACTAAATTTTTTAAAGGGAGAAGTAGCTATAGGAGCTCTTGTAGGAATTCCTGTAGCAGCTGATTCCATTAAAAGCAAGCCACAACAACAAAAGAAGTGCAACCATGGGATTGAAGGAGACATCTGAAGCTAGATCCAGCCAGAGGATACCTACACAGCAAACCAGCCACACATCAGGAAGCAGAGAGCATGCAGCAGAGGAGATAAAGGCATGTAGCAACTGAAATACAAGCATGTAGCCGCAAAAGGAACCAAAATGCCTCATAGCACATACATTCGACTCGCAGGTATGTGACTAACCCTCTCCTCTGTTGCATCTGTGTAATTGGAAAATATGCATAAGCGAATGAGATGGTTAGGGTTGAACGAGAAAAGGTGGCCAGTTAACTAGCCACCCTCATCCAGTTGACTGCGCTCATCCAGAGATGCCACCACATGTGTGCCTAGTCAATTCAGAGAAAAATCTAAAAGACAGGGAGTGGAGGATATGCAAACTCTGTTGGAATGATGCGAAGTGATTGCGGGAAAGAGCCACGATGACAAGGCAGTGGGGGACCAACGGTCCAAATATGGCAATGCACATTTTTGCCAGCTCACCCCATCATCATAAATATCTCAAAGAAGAAATAAGTACTCCTCCTCGAAACTCCTTCACCACCTTTTCTTCCATTTCATCCTCGTCCACTTAGCTATAGCAAGCTCTTTGTCACCACCATAGCCTCGAAACCATCGTTCTCCATCGCTTTCATCCATCCTCCTGCTATCGGCGTTCTATAGGAGCACTTACAGGGTCTATAGGAGCAGCTACAGGGAGTTCTACAAGAGGGGCAGTAAGTTGTTTTTAAGGAGAAAACACCGGGTTTTTGCTCGATTTCTAGCTTGAGGAGGTAGGTTCTGTGCATACCCACCTTGATTATCAATACGTGCAAGGAATGATATAATTTTAAGGAGAAATTGAGTCCATAGAAGAAGAGGAATTACATAAATTTTTTTGCTTGTTTTCTTAAAAAAACACAGTTTCCCTCTGTTTCCTGTTTCTTCAAAATTCTTGTCTCCATCTCTACCTTGGGTGTTCAAAAGGGGTATAAGCACAATTACAGGGGGATTCATGAGGAAGGAGCCCACAAATTCAACCAGGCTCCATGAACATCCAGAAGTAGTAGCCATTTTCCCCAGAGCAAATTGGATGCCATTTTTTCATAAATTCCGAGGGTTTGATGAAGAAGTGGCTCAGGAGTTTTCCCTTTCTTTAGTCCCTTACTCAAGGACCCATGCCACTGTTACTTTTAGAGGTCTCTCCATGGAAATCACCCTAGAATTTATCAGTAGGGTTACCACCCTTCCTCTTGTATTACCTTGGAGCAAAGATGAAAAGCCAATTGGGCAGTCTGCCAAGAAAAACTTCTTCCAAAATAATGAACATCCTGTAGAAGACAAGAATGGCATTAGAAGGACAAGCATACCTTACCCTTGGGATGAGGTCAGTGACTAGATTATCAAATATATTTCCTGTGAAGGGAGGTATAACATAGTTTATGGCTACCATTTCAGACTTTTCCATGAGCTGAGATATGGCATGGACACTCCAACACCCCAGAAACTCAGCATCCCCTATTTTCTCCTGCAGTCCCTCATAGACTCCAACATTAAGTTGAAGGCAGGAGGTCCAGATCAGTTGGCTCACCATGGATAAATTAAACTCTTAAGGGAAGAAGCCCTCCATACCTTCACAACCCCCATAGCATGGGAAATCTTCTAAAACATGACAGCAGAAGATAATATAATGGCCCTCACATATGATCTCAGTCCTTCTGATAGTGAGGGGGAAGAGCAGCAAGGGGGAGAAGGGGAGGAAACTGAGGAACAAACAAAGAGGGAGGAAACCAAAATAGAGGAGGAAGAAACCAAAACAGAACAAAAGGAAACAAAACCAACAAAGATAGAGAAAAAGACAGAAGGAGAGGAAAAAGGAGTAGAAAAGACAGAAGTGTCTTCTGAGACCCTAGAAAGGGAGGCAGCAGCTGCTCTTGCCGCCCTCAGCACCCCAATTAAACCCAAACAAAAGAGGAAGAGGAAGACCTCAATGTATTTATGGGGCTCATCATCAACCCCTATTCAAGGTGTTGCTCATCCTCTGAGCAACTTAGTCCATCTCCTCATCTTTGATGGCCTTTGTGGCCTCCCTAACATCCCATGCTTTTGATGTGGTCTCCTCTTCCTCTTTTGTTTTGGCTTAATTGGTGTGCTGAGGGCAGTGAGAGCAGCTGCTGCCTCTCTTTCTAGAGTTTCAGGGGACACTTCTGTCTTTTCTGCCCCTTTTTCTCCTCCTATCTCTTTCTCTGTTTCTGTTTCTCCTGCTCTGTTTCTTCAGCTTTCTCCTCCTCTATCTTGGTTTCTTCCTTCTTCCCTTCTTGTTCTTCTAAATCACCAGTTTCTTCACCTTTTCATAAACCTCTTGTCATTTTGTTTATGCTTCCTTGGAAAACCGACTATGGAAATGGAGAGAACAATCTTTTTTGAAAAAAAACAGAGAGATAGAGACTATGTTTTTTTTTTTTTTAAACAATAAGTAGCGAATTTTTATGAATTTCCTCCACCTAACAATTCTATTTTCTCTTCAAAAACTAAACCACTGTTAGCATATTTTGATATTCAATGGAGGTATGCCAAGAACCTACCTCTGCAGCTCGAGAATTGTGCTAAAAGCCGTGTTTTTCCTCTCCAAAACAGCTCGCTGGTCCTCCTGTAGAACACTGCCATCCCTCCTGTAGGTTCTCCTATAGAACCTGTAAGTGCTCTTGTAGAACGCTGATAACAGGAGGATGGATGAGAGCAATGGAGAATGATGGTTTCGAGGTTGTGGGCTGACAAGGAGCTTGTTGCAGCTAAGTGGACGAGGATAGAATGGAAGAAAAGGTGGTGAGAGTGTTTCGAGGAGGAATACTTATTTCTTTTTTTAGATTTTTCCGGTGATGGGTGAGCTGGCAAAAATGTACGTTGGCAACTCCTGGGCTTCCTACTTTACTTTTATCAACCTGGTAGTTCGTAACAAACTTGGAAGCGTCGGTGCCGTATGCACAAATACTAGTTCTTCCTGCAGGCTGTCACTTGGTCAGTTGGCGCAAGACCACTAGGAGCTCAAACCAACTTCTATGGATTCCAGAAGAAGCTCTATGTGTGATGAAAGAAAGAAAAGCTTACTCTACAGAGGCTACTCTCCGTGTAGAAGGGAAAAGAAGACTGAAATGTAAAGTAAACCTAGCAAACCCTACTTAACCAACTAATCCTACATTTGCAGAAAGAGAGATGAAGAGCCATGAAATGAATGCCATTACCTACTCAAAAAGTAAACAACATCTACTCAGGCTATTTCTAGAAGTAAATGAGCAAAAAACATTTTTTTGGATTTTTATGTGAAATTGTTATGCAAGTAATTTATTTGATTGTGAATGTGGCAGCGATTAGGTGGCAGTGGAGGGCGACTTTGGGATTTGCAGAGGTGTAAGATGGTGTGGATGGGTCCTAGGAGGGCTTAGTTGGATTTCTGGAGGCTTTTCCTGCAATCGGACTTCAAAAAGAGGCCTATAGGAAAATCTACAGGAGGCTGCAGGGGATCTACAGGAGGTCTATAGGAAGTCTATAGGAGGTCTACAGGAGGATGCCGAGAGCATTTTTGGAGGTTTTGAAGGTAGGAAAGTAGGTGGAAAGGGTAGTTGAAGGCTAGGATGATGTGTTAAGATGTCTAGGGTCCATCAAGAATGATTAGGAGAGAGAAAGATGGTCGGATTTGTTCAAGGAAAGAGAGGAAAGTCTATGGAAAAGTGCAGAAACTAAGGCAGATTTGAAATGAACTCTGGGCGACCTGTGGGGCATAGATCAAAGAGAGATTGTGATGGCTGATTGGCTAAATTGCTGTGAGAAGAAATTGGCTGCAAAAGAACTGAAAATCAAACAATGAGATTAAGCAAGTGAGGAAACTAAGTACATAAAAAAAAAAACTAGAATTTTACATCAAGCTAATCTAGATTATGAGTTATGGAAAGAAATGCTGAACAATGCTATAATGAGAGAAAGCATGGAAGGAAACTTATTGCAAGACAGAAATGAAAATGGTGAAATAGATCTAAAGCAAAGCATTAACCTTCTAACAAATTGCAACATTAGAAATCCTATGGAGAAGGTAAATCTGTGTTTTTGTGGCAACAAGAGGATCTTGGCCTCAGTTCATGGTCCCAAAGGGAGGAAAGGAGGCCAAGGCTCTGTTGATGGCCTTTTTGTATCTTCTTTCTATCATTGTTCGACTTGTTATAAAGAAATCAAATGGAAACAACCTTCTAAATCACCAAAAACAACCTATTCTTAACCAAGAAAGAGATTTGTCTAACAACAACTAATTCATAAACTGAAACAAAGAATATAAATACAAACAAGAGGAGCTTGGCTACTTGGATTGGGCCCTAACCCAAGAGCTTCAGCCCTTTGAGGTAACTCAGTACTAGCTCAAAAAGGATCTCATCTTTATTATCAAAATAATAATAGGATTACATGAAACTGTCAACAAAAGTAAGCTCGAAGTTGAGCAGAGCAAAGCTACAACAAAAATTCAAAAATTTGACTAACTTCCTAATGAGGCCCTAGGCCTCTCTACTTATACAACTGACGCTCCGAACAACTTCTTTAAAATTAGGGAGGCTTGGCTCCGAAAACTTGAGATAAACAAAAGTTATCCTCCACTTGCTCGGCTGCCTCCTAGTGCATTGATGTGGTTGTTTGTGCTTCGAGCTGCATGATGGAGAATTCAAAATGGGGAGTCATAAATGAGGGGGATACCCTCCTATAAATCCTCTCCCTTATCTACTTCGAATTATTGCTGCCAATTGTCCATTAAATCTTTGACTTTATCTCCAAAATTGAACAAAAATCTGCATTAAACACATATTAGACTCCATGGCATAATGACCAAACCAAATCACTCCATAAGCATAAATATAATAAAAAACATGCAATAAGCTAAGAGAATGGTTGAATAAACTATGTTAGGAGGCAGAATGAGCCCATATAATTACCCATTTATGCAGCTCATCATCACCCCCCTACTGAAGGTGTTACTCATCCTCTGAGAAACTTAATCCATCTCCTCATCTTTGATGGCCCTGATGGCCTCCTTGACATCCCATGCTTCTGATGTGAGGTCCTCTTCTTTGTCATGGAATCCTGCCTTTCTGTCCACTTCTTCCCACTGCTATTGTTCTTCTTCCTCTTTTTTGCCTTTTAGCATTCCTAGCAGCAGTGGGGGACTCAATTTGAGGCCAATCCAATTGACCTTCAAATTCTGCATAGAGTGCTTGTACAATGGCACTCTCCTTAATGCTTCTTTCATCCTTGTTGGGGAGTGATACTCCCTGATCTGCAGATTGTGTGGTAGGGTGTTCCACCTCCTCATATAAGCATGAATACAATTATCCCCCAGTAACCTTTCCATGTCCTCAAAATGTGCAATGGCCTGAGCATGATCATTGATATACTTAGGGGTAATTTGGGGATTATTTGCAAGCAGCTGGTGTGTATTGAGGAGAGCCATGGGGTCTGATGGCTCAGCTCTGATCATGAGGGGCTCATTCTGCTCCTTTATCATCAATTTCCTTATCTTTGCTGCCCTAAATTCCTCATGATTCATCCATGATGCCATGGCCATAAGTTGCAGGTCCCCTAGCCTAGCATTGGGGTCCCACACATTCATATCGGTGAGGGCCATGTTATGCAAATAGAACTTTGCTATTTTTGTCTTTCTTTCTGATGAACTTTGGTCACGTAGGTTTATAAACTGTCTATAGTCTTGGAAAGGCATTGTGCCTCTTTGTGCCAAAGTCTTTATCTGAAACTGTAGCCATTGGTCCTTGAGGTATAATCCATATGGTAGAAAACCCTCAGATAGCTGCACCAGTTTTCCCGCATTGGGTTTTTTCCGGGGACATTGGTTCAAAAATAATGGTGTCATTTGGTGTGATTGTTTCTGTTTCCTTTAGTTGTTGATCTGTAATATGTTGAGCATGCACTAGTGTTTATTTTCAGTATTTACATTTTAAATAACTTGTTAAGTAACGGAACAAGTAGGTAGGAATAAATCAGTAAAGTGCATGGAGGGTTTCTAACTGGTAGACTTAGAAATTTCAACAATACTGGATGACAATGATGTTTTGGAATATGTTAAAGGAAAGTACCGGAGCCACCGGAAAATGCTCCTGCTGTTACCAAGTCCAAATATAAGAAAGGTGAGGTCAAATTCAAGAAAATTCTTATTGATTCTTTGAAAGAGCGTTTGCTTACTTATGTTGGAAAATTGAAGTCTAACGATATCTTTGATAAGTTGGTTGGGATGCATGAGGTCAGCAATTTGAATCACATCCTTTCCTTGAAGAATAAATTCAAGGACATAAAAATGAATAAGGGGGAATTTGTGTAGTCCTATGTCATAAGGATATCCCAATTAAGGGATTAATTGCAGATCGCTGGGGAGCCTGTATTTGATAGAGAGCTGGTTGGTCACTCTTAAAGGTCTTCCTCCTATTTGGGAAACCTTCATTACTACTATAAACAACAATGACAAGTTCCCAACATTTGATGAGCTCGTTTTTAAATGTACTCAAGAAGAAACCAGGATGATCTCTAGAGGGAGGATTCAAAAGCACGAAGGAGAGCCCTTTATATTTGTTGCTCAAGACAAGAAGAGAAAAGGAAGAGGGAGACCATCTGAAAGGCTTGCTCCAAATTCTAGGGATTCCAATGGAAAATTCAAAATAGAATTACCAAAAGTTGAATGTTATAATTGCCACAAGCATGTTCACTATGCCCGAGATGGCCTAATTGACATAGGGCCACATATGTCTGAGTGTATAAGCCGTAACACACCGTCTGATTTGCCGTCACTCCTTGGGAACGCTACTTTAGCGTACTTCCCTGGCATATACCCCTTGCACACATCATCATGTTCCGTGCCTAATTCTGGAACACCTGTTACTGTCTCCCTGAGCATTCTAAGTTCTCCATGATGTAAATGTCTCATCCTCTTGTGCCGTAAGTGTCTCATCCTCTTGTGCCGTAACTCATTTAGGTCTTTTCCACTATTACGACTATTGCTCGCTAGTGCCATTAGAGAGTCAAACTGCAAGTTGTACAATATGTTGCTTTGTACCTCAATCTGCTTCACCTTCTTCCAGTTCTGGTGTTTGATAAATACCTTCTTCCCTACAAAGTGGACGTCATATCCCTTATCTTGTAATTGGGATACTGAAATCAGGTTCATACTCGATCCTGGCAAATGCAATACATCTGTAACGTTGGTGCTTGCTCCTGACTACCTCCTGTTGACTGATGACATTTGATGGTACAAGTGTCCTCTGGATCATCCTTGGGCATGGAGTCATCACATAATCATCAGGTGCTACTCCAGCACAAAATTTAAAATTTAATCTAAAACCCTGAAGGAAAATTTTTTATTTTATATTTTTCATGATGAAGACAAATGCTTTCAAATGAAAGAATAAAATGTGCGATAATTTTTCAAAATAGAAAACAAGCAAGGGCTTCAGGAAACTCCCCCTGAAATAAATCTTTTTGATGTCTTATGAGATTGCTGGCTTGAACAACTTGTGGGACCCTTGATATCCTTGGAGTTGACTATTCCCGCCGAAGAAGTCCTCGCACTCCAATAGAGCTGGCAACCTATCCCTTGAAAACACAGAAAACACTTGCAAACGAATTGTTAGTGCGAAAGAGACTTGGCATATAGAGACCAAGTTGAGCTTGTCATTCAACCGAGAATGGACAAGCTACAACAAGTGTACAAAATATACCAAGCCCAGAGGAGATTTGAGATAGCTGCAAATCTCTCCTCCCTACACAATAGTGCCTTCAGGCAAAATGAAAAACAACTAGATAGCAAATGAAAATCAAATGAATATCAAACGACACAGGTATACCTCATGTACCAAAGCATGCACCACAAGAGAAGCTAGTAACCCCAAAGACTTTCATTTATTTATGTGAAAACTGAGTACAAAATCCGGCAGAGTCTCCGCTCGCCCAATAGCTTGTTCTACAATAAGAGCCCAAGGCTCATATAAATAGGAAAATGGGAGATGATCCCAAGGAAAATTTCAATGACAAGTGGCACAATGGTGAAGATCCCAATGAAAAAATGAAATGACAATTGGCTGATATGACTGTCCATGTGTGAAGATAACTGCTGTAGGATAAACATGTGGCTGCCATGTGCGAAGTATTGCTGATCTAACTGCCTGGTAGCTGTACGTAGACTGGTTGCCTTTGTAACTGCTGGATGAACTGCTGTAGGTATTAATTGTTGTGCATAACATGTGTTAACTACCCACGTATGGCTGCCTTCAAAATCTGAGTTAAACTGTTGTACACTTGGCTGTCAACGGGCACATAATCTGCGTATTGACTGCCCTTTTAACCTGCGTTAGAAAACCACGCAACTGCTGTGTATATACCTGCCCACGTAATGTTGTAGCTTCCGTTAACTATTGTGTATGAGCTGCCAGCGTAACTGTTCTTTTAAACTGTCCAGCGTGTAACTGTTGCTGCCCACGTATTTGCTGATCCCATTGCTTGAATGCTGGGACTACCTTTAAACTGTGTTGAATGCTGACCTGTTGACATGCCTGCGTTACTTGCTGTTTGCTATGCGTACGGCTGAGTTGACTTCCGTACGGACTGCGTACGGATTTTTTTTTTTGGTTGGCTGAGTGATGTGCTGAGGTGGGGTCCCACTCATTTTACTTTAACCTTATTTAAATTTTTCAACCTTATAATAAATCAAAGTTATAACTTCCAAAATTTCATTGCCTCATGACTTCAACGTTGGCCCCTTTGACTTTGACTTTTTGTTGACTTTCTTTGACTTTGACTTTCTGCTGAAACTTTGAGTTGAGGTGGGCCCCACATTGCTTGCCACATCACCCTTGATCCTCTGCTTGACTTCCATGTCAAAATTTGACTTATTTTACTTTGGAAATTTTAAATTTTTCCAATTATTCATTTTTTGATTTTTTCTTCATTTTTGCCAACTGTCACTCTGAAAATCCGCCTTTTGAAGGGACTTCTGAGTCATTCTTTTGAGACCTCCAAAGTGGCTCTAGGAGAAATGCTGGCCCTTGAGGATGGAATTTTGACTGGTCTAACGCCCCAGACATCTCCTAAGGCCACTTATTTAATGCCTTATAAAATAAATTAAAATTCGTTTTGCGGGAAATTTTAATATTAAAAAATCCTACTTAACCTCGCCAATTCCCACGAAACTTTTGTGTGACTGTAGGTAATATAGCATCGACCCTAGACACTAAGATGTGTCGGGGGCTCAATCTTCAAACCGTCACCTCGGCTTTGGGGTAAAAATGAGTGAAAAAATCCAGAGAATTATTCGCCTCTGAAAAAGAAGGGATAATTAACCGGATAAAAAAAACACTCCAAGGTGTACTCGTTTGCTGATCGAGTCCCACATCCTAGGCCTGTTACAAATTCAAGAAAACATCATACTAACATCACTTATTACAATTCCCCGCAGGGTGTGGAATCTGGGTACAAAGAAGAAAGATGATGAGAAGATAGAAGGAGAGTTAAAAAACTCTGTTGACTGATGACATCTGATGGTACAAGTGTCCTCTGGATCATCCTTGGGCATGGAGTCTTCACGTAATCATCAGGTGCTACTCCAGTAGTCAACAGGCAACTCTTCGCTAGGAAGAGATCAGATGGCAGTTGAAGACAGGTAGCAGCAACAAGGGGATCAAAGTCAAGCAAGAGGAGGAAGATGTGGCCCTAGCATCTGAGGGGAAGCAGGAAAAGCGGAAGAAAAAAGATCTCTCCAAGATCAAGTGCTTCCACTATGGGGAGCTGAGTCATTATGCAACCCAGTGTCCGAGGAAGAAGAGTAAGGGAGAGTCTTCCGAGACTAAGGCAGCGCCAGCACAGGCAAAGAAGGAAGTTTTGACAGACAATGACTATGCCATGAGTGCACACGCACCACTTGAGTGGAAGTGGGGAGACATCGAGCTGTAATCAGGCAGACTATAGGTGATGAGGGGCAGGATCCTTGAGGTACCTAGCCTCTTGGATTAGACCTTGCTACCGAAGCCCTTACGAGGAGTAGTAGGATTGGTTGAGTCGGGTAGAGATGAATACGGATGGAGCGGCAGAGGGAGCTACAGTGCAGGAGTCCCGAGACAGCATGAGGCTAGCACGTTGCAACAGTGCAAGAGGTACAAGAGTGTTGCTCCAGTCCAGGAAGGCACAAAGAGGTGTGCAAGGATGCGAGATGCAGGGAGTTGTTGCCGCAGCGCAAAGGTCAAAGAGAGGGAGCACCTGTCAATAGCAGAGGGAGCTTCAGCATCAAAGGGTGTTTCTAGCCCAACAGGGAGGTCAGTTGGGAGATCAGTTACTTACTTCTCAGTAACTGAGTTGCAATGCAGCAGTGGGCAGCACGATGCAACAGGATGAGAGGAGGTGCAGTGCAAATGTAGTGCTAGGAGGGAGGACCAGCAACAGCACGGATGCAGAGGGAGTTGTCGTATAGATGTAGTAGTGGCAATGGCAGAATCATGGTCAGCAATACAAGATGCAGTAATGCAGAGGATATTGGGCAAGAAGGCCTAGCATCAACACAGGTACCGATGCCGAATGATCAGAGTAATACTCAGTGAGGAGTATTGCTAGAGCACAGTCCTCGCTAAGAGGGAGTGTTGATTTGGGGTAGCATCAGATGTGCTCTAGCCACAAAATTTGGTGGAGAAGTTGGAGCACATGAGATCTCCAATACCTAGAAAGGGTTTGGGCAGATTCTAAACAGATCAGGAGATATTAAAATAATTAATATTTTTAAAAATGAAATGTTAATGTGTATTAATATGAATCTGTGTTAGAGTGGTCCAAAAGACATGGAACAAGCCAGATCTAATCTTAGCCATTGATTAGGGACTTAATCTCGGTCGTTGATATGTCAACGAGAAAAGTATAAGAGGGGACTTGACGGTCACTTGGAGAGTATACCAAATGATCAGTCATTCTATTCTCTAGAGCAAGGTTTGCTAAGAGAGATAGAATCAGTGATCGAGAGAGCAATTGAGGGGCATTGAGTACAGAAGAATAGAGAAGGCAGAGATTGTGTCGAGAGAGCAGCGCAGCAACCAAGGAGGGTGACGCAGAGCCAGCAAGGGCTCACGCAGGGCCACGCAGAGGCAGCCAAGTGCTGCGCAGAGCACGAGAGGGGCCAGCGTAGTGACGCAGAGGCTCCCAGAGCTGAGGCAAGGCCTCCTAGGGCTGATGCAGGCCAAGAAAGGCTGACGCGGGCTAGCATGAGATAGAGGGGCTAACACAGTCCAGATTGGGCAGATGCTAGGGTTGCAGGAGCAGTTTTGTGCTGAGGAGCTACCGGAAGGGTTTTCCAGGGTTTCAACCAAGAGCTTTCTCTCAAACTGTGAGGTATAGCTGCTAATGAAATTCTTTGTTGGGTAGGCCAGTTACGGCACCCAGATTGTACTCAGATATTGCTTAATAAGAAAACCCTTAGATAGTTGCACCAATTTTCCCGCATTGGTTTTTTCCAGGGACATTGATCCAAAAATAATGGTGTCATGTGGTGTGTTTGTTCTTGTTTCTTTAATATGTTGAGCATGCACTGATGTTGATTTTCAGTATTTACTTTGTAAATAACTTGTTAAAGAAAAATAACAAGTAGGTAGGAATAAATTAGAAAAAGTGCATGAAGCGTTTCTAAATTAAGTAAACTTGGAAACTTCAACAAAAAAAAACTACAAACCTGAAGGCAGTAGGTAGCTCATGAGTTGTCAATCCTCATAATCGAAATCAGCATCATTGTACTCATCATCATGGTCACCATTACTCTCCTCTGCTGCATCTTCCTCCTCTGTATTCATTGTCATCTCTGCCTCTGCTGGTGTGGGGGATGACCCCTCCAGAGTATCACCATCATCAAAAGTGACAAGCTCTAGCACTGGGTCATTAAGATCCATGTTGGCCAATGCCAACTCAACACTGTTATCCAAACCCATATCATCAGGAAAGACATCCCACATCGTCTTTCACTTCAACCACTCATCCCTCTGCCCGTAAATAAGACGAAGGTTGGTGTGCACATTGTTGAAGGAAATGTAACTAGGTTCAGTCTTCATAAATGTACTTTTGATATTTGTATTTATTCAAGAAAAGAAATATTACTTTTATAATATATGTCAATGAGTTTCTTGCTCATTGAAATAGGTCTAGCACATGTTAAAGTGTTATAGTTGAGTCAAAGAGTCAAAAGAAAATGTTGAAGACCTCAAGGGCATGTTACTCTAGGTATAATTATGTATTAGAGTCAAAGAAGACACCTCCAAGCAAAGTCAAGTCTCCTCCAAGCATGTGGCACCATCAAAAGAAGCAATCTGAATTAAATAAGACAAGTCGGTCTACAATCTACAAGTCGACCTAAAGGAGGGACAAACCTCTATATACAGAGGTTGTCCACTCCTCTAAAGATAATGCATTCACATCTCTGAAATCTGCGAAGTAAGGAAGCAAGTAAATGGTGGTTGAAGGACGAAAGAAGAGTCTCCAACGGCAACAAAGAAGGAGTTGTGAAAATTTCTGAATCTACACATAAGAAACCCATACTGCAATTACTGGTTTAACATCTCCTACTTGTTCTTTGCATTAACAAGTTATTTAATTACATAAATGTCGATGTAGAACACTATTGCAACCTACACATAAATACAGATCAGAACTGAAATACACTAAGACAATCACACAAGGGACACCATTATTTTTGGACAATCGTCCCCAGAAAAACCCAATTGGAAAATCGATGCAGCATATAGAGGGTTTCTATTATTAAGCAGATTCTTGAACACAAATAGGGTGCAAGATATGGCTCACCCAAAAGAGAAAAATCCTAGCAAAAGTACATCTATCTGGAGAAAGATATTCCGAAAATTCAGCAACTGGATGATCAAACCCCACAGATGACCCGACTGTTTGTAATATTCCTAACCCGGAATATTCCTCACACCCCAGTAAAATCTCAACCAGAAAAATGCACAAGTAGTATAGTAGCACAGAGAAATAATAACAGTAGTGCAGCAACAATAATATATATACGAAATATAACAGATACACAAGTAATGCAGCGAGAAATGCTAAGCCATTTTATTATACTAAGGGATAGGTACAAAGGTGATCAAAAAGACAGCACCTCGACTTGCTCAAGGCAAGTGGAGAAATATACTCGAAATAGCAAAGAAATGGCTCCTCTCTGAACTGCGTCCAAGCTGCCAAAGATCTGTAGTGCTGCTGCTACTACTGGAAATCAAATGAGGATTTGGGGCTGATACCCTCTTCAAAAATGGCTGAAACTCTAGAATCGAACTCTCCTCAAGAAACCCAGAAAAACCCAGAAAGCTTTCCTGGAATGGTCAACCACCAAAAATCACCCCCTTGGGGTTCTGCGCAGTCCCTCAATGCTCTGCAATGCCACTAAATGAAACTCTCAAGAAATCTATCTGAAACCCCAGCCAAAACTCTCCAATATGCAAGGGTTGATCCCCTGCTCTATCTCTCAGCACCAAACCTTCTGCAAACCCTCAACCCAAGCTCCTGCCAGAAAGAACTGCGTCCTCTCAGTGTTGCGCAGTCCTCCAACACGCTGATGAAACTGCTGCTGAAATGCTAGTGAAACTACTGCTGGAATGCCAATGGAAATACCTTGCCCGAGCAGGCACTCGAAGTCCCCCAGGGCTAAGGGTGAGATCTCCGAACGGAGACACTCAATGCACTAAACAGTGTTGTAGACTAGCTAAACAGCCAGCGTGCTCTAAGTCGAAAAGACTATAAAAAAAATGCTCATAACCAGAATGATCAAAATGAGGGGGCTCCTCTCTCTTTTATAGCCTTTGCCTCTCTCAATCCCAATGCTCACCTCCTCCTGCGTGATTCCCCTCTTGCCACATGTTCCCTTCCTCCTACGCAGTCCCTCCACGTGTTTGCGTGGGCCCCATTTCTGCGTCCCCCCTTGGCTCCCTTGGCTCCCCTTTAAGTTACAACGTTGTGCTACTAGGAAGTGACTTTTTATTCTAAAAGTGAGTTATGTCTCACTTTTTATTCACAAATAACTATAGAAAGCAAAAATCGAACAAAATCGAATATTTCAATTAGCCATGGCTAATTAGGAATATTACAGTCTCCCCCGGCAAAATGTTGCTTGTCTTCAAGCAACTGAAGTGATGGATGCTATAAGATCTTCTCACTTTCCCAAGTGGCATCCTCATCCGGCAAATTCTTCCACCTCACCAAGAATTCCCGGACCGTCTTGCTCCGCAGCTGCCTCTCTCTGGTATTAGTGATAGCCTCCGGCTGCAATACCAAATGCCCCTCATCATCCATGGGCGGTAACTCATCTGTCACTGTCACCTGTTGCCAGGCATGATACATGAAAAATGTTATGAATCTTGCTGCCTTGGGGCAGCTCCAACTCATATGCAACCTGTCCAATCCTGCGTATCACCCTGTATGGCCCATAAAAGCAGGGCTTGAGCTTCTCAGCCCCCGTTTGCTTTAGCGACAACTGTCGGTATGGTTGTAATCGTAGGTAGACCATGTCCCCTACCTCGAACTGCCTCTCCACCCGACCCCTGTCGGCATACAGCTTCTGTTGGTTGAGTTGTAGGTTGTAGCCATGTTATCCTTGAGAGCTCAGAGGATATCCTGACTCTCTTGGATCCAAATCTTGGCTCTAGGAGCCCTGCTATCACCCAACATCACGTTAACATAAGATAAAGGATGATACCCATATAAGGCATAGAATGGTGACATACCAATGGAAATGTGATGTGAAGTATTGTAGCAGTACTCCCCAAGATGCAGCCACTTCAGCCATGCTCGCTGCTGCCCACTGACATAGTTACGCAAGTAGCCCTCCAGCCACGTGTTAACTATCTTTGTCTGCCCATCCGTCTATGGCTGATAACTGGTACTCGGTGTCAACTCTATCCCCACCAACTGCAAAAGCTCCTGCCAAAACCGGCCCATGAAATGGCTATCCCTGTCAATGACGATGGTCTTAGGAAGACCGTGTAGCCTGAAGATCTCTCTGAAGAACAGCTCGGCCATCTGTGCTGCTGTATAGTGTGCGGATATGGCAAAAAAATGTGCATACTTTGTCAGTTGATTAACAACGACAAAGATACAATCCTTGCCCTGTGCCATGGGCAACCCTGTGACGAAGTCCATTGAAATACTCTCCCATTTCCCCTCTGGAATGGGAAGAGGCTGCAATAAACCCACGGGATGGCTCATCTCTCCCTTGTTCCTCTAGCAAACATTGCACTCCCAAATGTGTTGGAGTATGTCCTCCTTGAGGCCCTTCCATGAGAACCTCTCTCTAATGGCCCTATAGGTTTTGGTAAACCCCTGATGTCCTGCCAAAGGTGAATCATGTGATGCCTTGAGTATCTTCTTCTTGAGCTGAGACCCCTCAGTCAAGAAGATCCGATCCCTGTAATAGATGATCTCATCGACCACCCTGTACCTGTCATTTGCCACCTGCCCATCCAGAACCTCACATGCAAACCTGTCCTTGGAGTACTCTACTAAGAGTCGAGCCCTCTAATCTGTATCCAAGCTCATAAGAGACAACATGGCTAGTCTACGTGACAGGGCATCTACTACCACGTTGTTCTTACCCTTGACATACTCAATGTCAAAGTCATATGCTTGGATCTTACTGATCCACTTCTGCTACCTCCCCTATAGCTGCTTCTGCTCCAAAAAGAACTTGAGGCTGTGTGATCAGTGCTCACCCTGAACCTGTTACCCACCAAATACTATCAATACTTAGCCAATGCATGCATGATGGCCAACATCTCCTTGTCGTATATGGAATACAACCTCTCGTGCGGAAGGAGCTTCCGGCTCTCAAACGCTATAGGGTGACCTACCTGCATCAATACTGCGCCAATCCCCTCTCCCAACGCATCACACTCCAAGACAAATGGTTGCGTGAAATCTGGCAATGCAAGCACTGGGCAGCTGCTCATAAACTCCTTGAGCCTGTCAAAGGCTCGCTGCGCTTTATCCGACCAACTCAAATCCCCCTTCTTCATCAAATTTGTCAGGGGTGCAGCATGTTATTAGAAACTCTTGACGAACTTCCGGTAGTAAGTACAAATGTCAATGAATCCTCGAAGTTTCGTCACGTTTCTCGGCTCCGGCCATTCTCTGATGGCCCTGATCTTCTCCTCGTGGACCCTCACTCCGTCCACCCCTATGATGTGTCCTAGATACAACATCTCCGTCAACCCAAACTCACACTTGGAGATGCTCCTCCCAAGTCCTGCTGTAAATGAGAATTTCATCGAAGAATACCAACACAAACTTCCTCAAGTGACTACGAAAGATGTGATTCATGCAGGACTGAAATGTAATTGGGGCATTGGTTAGCCCAAAAGGCATCACCAAGAACTCAAAGTACCCATAGTGACACCTGAACGTGGTCTTGGGAATGTCCTACTCCCTCACGCGAATCTGATGGTACCCTGATCTCAAATCAATCTTTGAGAAGAAACGTGCCCCTCTCAACTCATCCATCAACTCATCGATCCTGGGTATGGGGTACCTGTTCTTCAGGGCCCTGTAGTCAATGCACATCCTCAATGTACTGTCCTTCTTCTTCACCAACACCACAGAAGAAGCAAAAAGGCTCGTGCTCGATCAGATATGCCCAAGAGCCAGCAACTCCTGGATAGCCCGCTCAATCTCATCCCAATAGGCCTTGGGGTGCCTATAGGGGGTCGTAATCACGGCCTGTATGCCTTGCTCAAGCTCAATGGTGTGCTCAAACCCCTGATCCGGCGGCTGTCCTGGTGGAATCTCCCCAAACACTATGGCATACCAATCAAGGATAGACTGTATCTCTGGATGTACCGTCTGCCCTGAAGTCCCTGCCTCTGATGCACGCAGCTCCACTGCCCATTATATGTCCCCCTTTCGGAACACTGCCTCCATCCGATGAGCCGAAACAGTCTGAGGCGAATATGTGTGCTATCCCCGTATCTTCCCATGCCTCCCTGTCTTCTCATCATCCCACTCCATCTCTACGGATATGTGTGCTATCCCCGTATCTTCCCATGCCTCCCTGTCTTCTCATCATCCCACTCCATCTCTAGGGTCTTCCAATTTGTCATGACCTTCCCTAGAGTTATAAGCCACTGAACACCCAGTATCATGTTGGTGTCTGGAATATAGACCACGAAAAAGTGGTCAGTCAATGTGCAGGTGCCCATCGTCACTGAAAGCTCTGGAACATAACGAGCACACGTCATGGTCTAATCTCTTGGGACCAAGACTGAAAACCCATCGAAGCTCTCTGTCTGTATACCTCTCCGCTCAACCATCTGGGCATCGATGAAGTTGTGGGTCGCCCCACTATCCACCAAAACTGATACTTGCTGACCACGTACTGTCCCCCATACACGTAGCATCAGATACTTGGGAACTTCTCGCAATGTTGCAAGGGCCCCTCCGGTGGGTGCAAAAGATGCACCACCTGCTGCTGGCGGTGGTGGTGGCAAAGGTCCCTGTACAACATGGCTATCTCCTGCCTCCACATCATCTTCGTCATCCTCTTCTCCACTGCTCTTAGAGAAAACCTCAATAAAATGTGCTTTACCAGCAGCACATCTATGTCCTAGTGCCCATGGCTCCTGACAAGTGAAGCACAACCACTTCTTCTTCAACTCCCTCTTGGCATCATCGTCAAGTTGTACTCGTTGTGGATTCCCCTTTGGAGGAGGAATCCTCACATCCTTCCCCTTAGACTGAGAAGTCTGTCTCTAGGGGTAAGGTGTCCGGCTCCTGCTAATAGCGTCCTGGAGTGTGGCTGGTCTAGTGGATCGGACTAAACCCCAAAGTGGTTGTGCTAACCCCTCAACATACATATAGACCCTCCGTGCCATGGATAGGTCTAGCACCATCACAGAGACCCTCAAGAAATCTGCAATGTAGGTCTCTGGGCTCACAGTCTGTTTGAGCCTCGTCAGCTCAACAAAATGCTGCTCTGGATCCCTCCAATCAAATCGCTCCATCAGTCTCCTGGTAAACTCGGCATATGTCGTCACTGTGGAGTGCCCTAGTGTAACTACCCCATGAAACCACCAATCCTGGGCCTCACCATCCAAATGCAATGTTGCCACCTTGATGGCCTCTGTCTCCGACATCTGGTTAAGCTGGAAATAAATGTCCAGCTTCTCCACCCAAGACTTTGCCGAACTGTTTGATGAACCATCAAACGTAGGCAAGTGGAATCTACTCGCTGCACGGTGGGTGTCACCATCATGGTAATGCTGGTACCCTCTATGACGGTCATGGGGTCTACTATCTCGCTGGAGTTGAACAAAATCTCTAGATGAGAGGGCTTCCCTGAACTCCTGCCCATAGGCCTGGTACTCTGCAAAATAATCACCCATATGTCTGGGCTCTGCCTCCCGCTGGTCTATGGCCCCCGTGTCGGCTCCTAAGAAAGTGGGCATGGTAGAGCGTGTAGGGGCATGTGAGGCCACCTGCTTTTGCAGTATCACGCTGCTCTGGCAAATGGTGGGATGCACCCGATCCCTCACCAACCTGAAAAACTGGTGGGCTCTCACGTTGTTTCGCCTCTACTACTGTGAATCTCTGTCCCATCACCTCAATCTGCCTTGACAGATCCTGCATGGATTTGAGGAGCATATCCGCAAATCTCTTCCCGTCATCATTTGCCATCGGATCCTCCTGCTCTGTGTCCACCACAGGCTCCCTCTGTCTTGCGTCCACCACAGGCTCCTCCTGTTCTGCATCCACCACCGGAACACTGTCTCCCTCTCCATAAGTGTTCTCCAACCTACGCCCAAAGTCCCTGTATCTCCAACGTCTGTAACAAATGTAGGGTTTTTCCCCCAATGTCATAGATTGCTAGCTCCACAGGCTGAGCTAGATTTATGCTCTAATACCACTGTAATATTCCTAACCCGAAATATTCCTCAAACTCCAATAAAATCTCAACCAGAAAAACGCACAAGTAGTATAG
>APFE030003388.1:159541-186625 GCA_000404065.3 Pinus taeda
GACGCTTCGCATCCTAGATTTTTGGAAAATGATGCTTCAGCGTCCCCGCTTCCAAAAAACGCTTCCGTTTCGCTCCCACTTCGTGCAACATTGGTTTGTATTGGGCAGTCGTAGGGCTTTGAGGTGCATGGGAAGGAGTCCCATGTATGTAGATTGAAAAAGGCACTCTATGGCCTGAAGCAAGCTCCTAGAGCTTGGTACTCGAGGATTGATACATACTTGCAGTAGTTGGGTTTCACAAAGAGTGAGGTTGATCCAAACCTATACTTCATTGAGGTGGGTGAGGAGCCTCTCATTTTGGTGTTGTATGCTGATGACTTGATCACTGGTGCAGAGAGACTCATTGAGGGTTGCAAGAGAGATCTTGCTTCAGAGTTTGAGATGAAGGATATCGGCTTGATACATTATTTTCTTGAATTGGAGGTGTGGTAGGAGGAGGGGAATTTCTTCCTGGGACAAGGGAAGTACATTGTGGATATTCTTAGCAGATTTCACATGGAGGATTGCAAACCCATGTCTACACCTATGATCACTAATTGGAAGAAGCTTCACGCTTTTGATTCCAAGTTGGTGGATTCTACTCTATACAGACAGCTAATTGGTAAATTGATGTATTTGGTCAACACTCGACTAGATATATATTTTGCAGTTAACACTATGAGTAAGTTCATGTGTGAGCCCAAGAGAGTGCACTAGGTGGCTGCAAAACACATTCTTCGTTACTTATAGGGGAATGTGGATTTTGGTCTAGATTATAGACAAGGTGATGGGGTGAGACTGGCAAGGTACACAGATTCAGATTGGGCAGGTTGTGCTTTAGATAGGAAGAGTACATTCGGGTGTTGTTTTGGGTTGGGTTCAGTAGTTGTCGTGGATCAGCCGGAAACAGCAGTCAGTTGCATTAAGCTCAGATGACGCAGAGTATATGGCTGCTAGTTTGGCTAGTTGTGAGGTCATATGGCTTCGCAAGATGTTGTTTGGCCTATTTGGTCAGGGATTGAGACCTTCAGTAATTTACTGTGATAATCAGAGTTGCATAAAACTCACGGAGAATCTAGTTTTTCATGACAGTTCAAAGCATATTGAGATCAAGTATCACTTCATTAGAGACTATGTCCAAAAGGGAGTTGTCATGCTTGAGTACATTTCTACAAATGAGCAAGTAGCAGACATTTTCACCAAAGCCTTACCATGGGGCAAGCATGTCTACTTCAGAGACAAGATGGGAGTGGTGAGGAACACTTTCCTCGGTAAGAGGGAGTGTTAAAATTTGGGTACCAAAGGACAAGTGGTTCCCTAAGGCTTTGATCTTTGGCCTAGGGAAAAGTGTCCATATCTATTTGTACTTTTCTTCTAAAGTGACTTTATAAGTGGTAAAGTCAATTTAATTTAAAAGTGACTTTATAAGTGGTAAAGTTGCATTCTAATTTAAATGTGACTTTATTAAAGTCAATGAAGAATTAGAAAGTGAAAAAGTGAATATAGAAATAAAAGGCTAAGTGGGGTCTTTATTTAAGTGGGTGAGTTAAAAAATAGAAAGTGAGAATTAAATGCACATTTATTCTCATCCCTAGATCTAAATGAATCTCAGCCATTAGATCTTAGGGTAACCCAAAAGGTCATTTAGAGGGTAAAAGGAGAAGAGAAGAGAGAAAGATCAATTCATTCTTTCATTAGCATTTGAGAGAAAGAGGAGAGAGCAAGGAGAAAATTTCTGAGCAGTGAGGAAGTGAAGGAGTGCAGCAAGAAGACATTTCAACAAATCTGGGCAGCAGCGTTTATTGGCACGCATCCCAAGGCAAAATCGTATAGTAAGAGAAAGGCACAAAAATTGAGGAAGAAGGATAACATCAAGGGCACGAATTTCGAAGCAGTCATATTGTTGAAATTCATAGTCTGTACAATCCGTACAAGTTTTGGGCATGTTTTTCAAGGCAGGCAGGCCGTACAACATTTAATGTTGTTTTATTGTTGGAAAATTTCTGTTTTGGCTATTTGTTGATTGGCACAATTTTCGAGGTGGAGTTCAAGCACAAAAATCTAGATAAGTTGTAATTTGTGGTTACTGGAATTTTTGCTGTGTATTTTAGTTTCTCTGTAAAATCATTTTCAGAAATAAAGAACTCTCAAATTGGTTTTCCCCAAGAGTTGTAAGGGGTTTTTCCAGGGTCACATTGACCAAAAATCACTATGTTATTTTCTGTGTGTGGCTGTCATAATTTTGTTGTGTTTTATTTCTGCAATTTCAGCAATTGTGAAATCTCAAAATTTGTGTTTTTAGGAAATATTGTCATTTCCAAATTTTAGAATTTTTATCATGCTTGGATTTAAAACTAAATGCATGGACTGATAAGGAAAACTGATAACCAGAGTGGGGGTTGAAATTTCTTCATATTAGTGTTCTTTCTCTTGATCTAGAGTTTGCTTCTTCCTTGAGAAAAGTGCAACCCAGTGATTTGAAAACAATGTACACTCCTTCCTAAGACAAAAAAAAAAATTTATCATTTCATGTGCAGAGGAGGATGATCAATATAAAAATGATTTAGCACGTGATGAGGAAGTAAAAGATCTTACCTAGTATCAACAAACTTTCCCATCCAAATCTTCCCCTACTACTAGGTCAAAAAAACTCATGTTGGTGCAAAGCATGTAAGGATTCTCATTTAGAATATGGATGTTACATTTTTCAACAAATGACACAATTTTTCGAGAAAGATGATACCATATGAGAAAACTATGTTGAAAGGATTTCAGTGCTCGTTGATGGTCCTAAGATTTATTAATGTCTGATTAGAGATGATGATAGGTTGCTCATGGTTTCCTGAGCCAAGCTTTTTTGAGCAATGCAAATATGAAGCCTTGTGAAATCACTTCTTTCTTAGTGCTAGGGATATATCCCTTGTATATTTGAACTTGGAAACAATTAGGGTCTACATTTCATAGTCCCACATTGATCATTAGTAAACGCATTCTACATTTGAAAGATTCTCAACATTCCTCTAGGGGTAACATAACATCTTTGTTGTTCACACTTTGAATTCTTATTATCCTTGCTCATAGCTTGATTTATTAGATTAATTCTTACTTTCTTTCCCTCTTGCTTGACTACGAGCTCATGGCTTCCTAAACCAATTATGTCTTTTGAGCATTGCGAATATGAGGTCTTTCGAAATCATTTGTATCCTACTGCAAGGGCCATTTCCCTTGTCTATTTCAACTAGGGAACATTTCATAATCCCCCATTCAATAATAAAAGTTTTCCATGTTTGAAGGATTCTCATACTCTAAACACTTTTGTAGGTGTAACATAACATACATCAGTTTAGCAACCACTTTGTTGTTCATACTTCAGACTCGTGAGACTCGAGCTCCTTGCACATACCTTGTTTCTTCAATTAATACATGCTTTTGATCGTGATTGATTGCCAACCTATCTTTTCCCCAATGATAGATTGTTACACGTTCCCAAGCCAAGGTCTTATTTAGCATTGCAAATATGAGGCCACTAATAGAATCAATGGTATCACTATGAAAGTTTAGAACAAATTCTATTTTTTTTCCTTTGTGACTTGTTGCAACAAAAGGCGATTGGCTCCAAATAACTTTGATTCACATCCTTATCTGGATCTCAAATAGCTGCATCATATGTTCCCCCATTGACCCTGATTTCTCTCATAAAATCTTCACTATGGTCCTATCTATGATCACATCTTCTATGGTGGGCATGCTAATTTCTGTATTAATTCTAAAGATAGTGGAGAAGAGTACAGGAAACATCTCTATAAAGAGAAAAATGAGATGAATAATAACTTATAGATTACTTTTATATACCTTCTATCTGTATATGGCCTTATATAACTCTAACCAAGACCCTGCAAACTAATTGTTTTCCATGTAGGAGTTCATTTCTTGACTTGAATTCATCTTTTTCGATCCAGTGATGTTGAACTTACATCTTAAATGACAAGAAATTTCTCATATAGTCCAAGAAGGTGCTCATAACCATTATTTTGAAGTGACAAGCTCCCCACTGTGAACGTATAAGTAAACTGTAACAATTACAACTTAAATCCTTCTATTAATATTGTGTTTAACCCTATATAGTAAAATGCTCCGATAACACCAAACTGTAGTGTAATCAAGTGATCCAGTTTCAATTGCTCAATTAAGTAGCCCCAACGTGACTTGTTACAACTCCTATAAACTTTCCTCCAAACTAACTCTTCAATGAGCAGTTTTTTAGTGGGATTTTGTAGGTGTTATTAAACTCTGTTAGAATGTTCTAAATTCAGCTGTAGATGTTTTTCACAATCACTTCTGCATTGAAATAAATGATCCATTATAGCAATGGTTGTTTCCAAACCTTCATATCTTAAAGAAGAAATGGAGGTGCCCAAGATATGTATGTATTTACGGTATAAGAGAACTATATATCACCTGAAATTATTCAATGTGAGATATTTGTTTGTCTTTGTTAGCTATAGGAGTGAATGTTTCACACAAAGTAGTTTGGTTAATAACGTTACACTAAAAACGAAGACCACAAATAACTAGAGATGATGGTGTTAGGGTTGAGAAGAGGTTACCTTTGACATGTTTATTCTAGTATAGGTATTTCAAGGAAAAAACATCATTGGAGCAGACGTAGAGCTCATGTTTGGTTAGAATAAAAATGAAACAAACTTCTTGCAAGTACTAATTTGTCTATGTATTTTCAGTACAAGCCTGAGAGGATGTGTTCCTTCCAAGATTCACAAATCATATGTCAACATGGAATGTTCATGTCCTAGATATAAATTGAATATGGGTTATATTATCTTCAGTGGAGATTTTGAAAAATATTATGGGGAAAATAAATAGTTAACAAGGTTAGTTGATCCTATTAATAAAATAGGACGCTCATTTATGATATAGTAGAAGAGGAATTCCAAGCTTTTAGCTTTGAATTCAAACATAAATTGAATCTAGTACGAAAGAATCTACATGAAACCTAAAAGAGTAAGCTAGCATAGGAAGATATTAAAAAAAACATTGACTTTCTATTCTTACATTCCCATATGTGGTATTGAGCATATCCAAAATTACATTTAATGCCCACTTTTAGGCTAAATATTTTAGAGCTTGATCTAATTTCGATAGAATATACAAAATCTGAAGGGGTATTTCATGGAAAATAAATGGTCAACAAGGTTACGTGACCCTATTAATAAAGAAGGATGCTCATGTATGATATCGTAGAAGAGGGAATTTCCAACTTTTAACTCAGTTCAAATATAAATTGGACTTGGTGGGAAATAATCTACATGGAACCTAAAATAACATAACATGTTAACATGCGGAGATATGAAAACTAATGATTTAATCATTGAATTTCTTGTTCTCACATTCCTACATGCAGTCTTAAGCATATTCAGAATTACATGTCATGCCCACTTTCAAACCAAGATATTCAACTTGATCTAGTTTCAGTTGAATATATAAAATCTGAAAAGAGGTATTTTAGGGAAAATAAATGGTTAACGAGGGTAGATGACCCTATTAATATAGAAGGATGTTCATGTATGATAGTAGAAGTGGAAATTTCCAAATGTTAGCTTTGAGTTCAAATATAAATTGAACAATACGAAGATATGAAAAATAATGATGAAACATATGACTTTCTTGTTCTTACATTCTTAGATGTGGTCTTAAGCATATTCAGAATTACAGGTATTCTTACTTTCAAACCAAGATATTCAGCTTGATCTAATTTCAGTTGAATATACAAAATTGTTTTTTATGCATTGCTATTATTTCCAAATTGTCTCTATTTGGATGATTGTCTTGTGTTTTAACAAAAAAAATTGGCCATAGAACAACTTTGTTGTGTTTACCTCAAATTAAATTTTTAGGCGGATAAAGAAAGAAAGTACATCAAAAGTACTTTCCTTCTAAACGAGATTGAAGAGGAAACTAACGAAATTTGTACTTTGGAAATTGGTTTATTGGTGCACTTCACCTATGATTTTGTATATGTATAGAAACGTGAAAGTAACAATATCCACTTTGGAATTGAGAACCTCTGGGATATGTTGATGTTTGTAGCTCAAGCAGGTACTTTTGCACATGCCTAAGCATCTAAGTGTATAGAAGTCGCCCCATATCTCCTTAGATGTAATATCCCCAATTTTGTGGGCATGGGAGTCACTAAGGAATTTTACACAATTTTAGTAATATTAATGAAAAAGGGGCAAATATTATTGGAGGAAGGTGGCTAGTATTACTTTATCGGAGAATAGCGTCAAATTATTATTTTATTAAATGGTGGCAAAAGTGACTTAGTAGAAAATGGCCCCCACCAATGAAATAATATTAAAAAAAAGAAGTCTAGAGGAATGAGGAGAAATTATAAAAGGAGGATGGACTCATTTTGTGGATTATCTTCTACATTTGCAAACAAACACTCACTTGTACACTTTGTTGTTTAGCAAGTGTACCAGTTGTTTAGCCATAATCTCTCACGCGGGATATTTAACCTCTACTTCAGGGGGCCATTCATACCTGCCCTAGAGAGGTTGTTCTACAGGAGATTTTAAGGAGTCAGGGGCAGTGACACACATCAGTCATCAGTGCAGAGAGGGAAGTGCATATTTCTAGGCAACAAGAAAACACACGGAGGGAACTAAAGATCAACAAGGGACTCATTGCTTGTCGGGAGATCCAGGAGCTAAGGAGGCAGCATAGAGCAGGAATTTTCACTGGAGTCTGCAGCTCGCTGAGCCAGCTACCAGCAATTCACATTTATGAGCAGAGGGACAACACAAAGGCCACCCAACAGAAATTCGTGGTGTTTGGGGAGTAGCTGATCTTAGCTAAGAGTAATTTGGGTAGTGAGGAGTTGTATAACAGGGGTAAATCCAACATTTTGAAGGAGTTTGCAGAGGGATTTGCAGACAGTTTGCAGCAGGTTGAATTTGGCAGCCATAGCTGGGGTGAGGCTCCAAGGGGTTCAAAAATCAGAAGTCAAAACCAACCAAATTCCCTTCTAGGTTTTTCTGGATTTTGGCCAAGGAGTCCGGAGTTAAAAGCACACAATTTTTTGGGTAGTTTTAGTGCACTTACTATCCATTCGAAGTTCAACAGTGCAATAGTTTTCTGGGCAGTACAATGCAAATTGGTGCAAAAGCTAGGCAGTCTTCAGCGCAGCCATTTTCCTACCTAGGTTTGGTGCACCATTCCACTATATATTGTATTTGGCCTGCAGAATTATAATAAAATGGATTAGAAGTTCTTCAATTGTAGTTTTTTTGTGGGTGCTTAATGAATATTTCATTTTTGTATTTTGTTGCATAAGATAACTGCTATTATCACTTGTATTTCCTATTTAGGAACATTACAGTGGTATCAGAGCATGATCTTAGCCAGTAGTGGGGAAGCTAACAAGAGCATGGACGTTTTGGCCATGCATGCATAGTCACTAGTGAATTTATGGGCACTCCAATGACACAGAAAGAGAAGAGTACACAAGGGATCATGGAGGAGATGATGAGGCAGAACCAATAGTTGAGGAGACAAAACCAATAGGTCCTAGAGAGGATGCAACAAATGGTGGGGATGTTGAGTCATACCCAGCAGAGAAGCCATGTGCATGCACGCACAACCCAGCAGTACAACACCCATACATATCACCAATTTGGTTGTCCTACCATGCCTCATTTTTGGGATGAGACAAAGGATAAGCATGGTTCGAGGACAAGATCATCCTGTAGAGGAGGGTAGTTAGAGGGTGAGACTAGGGGGTTTCTGTTGGTGGAGACTGGGCTTTAGATGTCAGGAGCTTGAGGAGGAGGTTGACCATGAGGACACGCAGGATGGTGAGGGGCACATTGATATGCCCAGTGTGGCGCAGGAGTCACCATTGTTGGAGACCTCTTTGATAGCATAGGTTGACACCTTGGTGGAGATAGTAGAGCCTACACCCCTTAAGCCATATGTTGATGAGGTGTTGTCCTTAGGTGAGGTGCTAGGAGACACAGAGGTACCCAGAGCCATGATTGAGTTCCCTGATGGCAGCCACCTACAATAGCATGGGGAACACATAAAGGGTCGTGAGATAGTCATGGAGGGGCAGGTTGTGACCCATGAGAGCCCATGGTGGAGGAGGATGAGCAGTCGTATTTTGGGCTTGTCACTAATTTAGAGCATACAAATGCACAGACCGTCACCAAAGCCGCAATACTTCTAGATAGTAGCTCTCTTTTAGCTTATATAGATGGGACTTGCAACATTTCTAGGCTACCTCTGAACAGGAGAGAGGGAGGTGAAAAATTAACCCGACAAATTTTATGTACCGACCAGGTCAGTGTGATGAGGTGATATGAGATACACATGGAGCAACATTCACAGGATGTGCGACTGGTTTCGTGTATGGTTGTTTATGCATTCAATCCCTCTCTCAGGATTGGATGGCAAGAGATTGAGTTGGTATACGGTGGAGTTGGTTAGGAGGTTAGATGCATCCATGGCCACGGTTCAATAGAGGCTATGGATTACCAGAGGGGTTAGAGAGCCACAATGTTGTTGGGATCCAGGTGGGATTCTCTTTCACATCGTGGAGTCAGTAGGTGATGGTAGTAGTCGCATGATGGACTCGGTGATTGGGCACACACACCGTTTCATATCCCCTGCAGAGTTCCTGAAAACACTAATGACATGATCGATTGACAGGGGAGCATGCGGATTTCATGAGTTGTCATGGCATGTTGGGCATACATGGGATTGTAGTATGATTAGCCTACTTTGGCAGGAGTTGGTAGGAGGAAGTGGCATCGGCAGGCCACCAGCCAGGGTATTATATGGACATGGTGCTCTCTCACTGGTATATTGGACACCAGAGCTACTGAGGATAGGCTCAGTAGTGTTATGCATGTTAGCATGTAAAGAGTTAGGTCGCTTAGGTCTATCTGGGCAGATGAGGAGATATATCTCACATCATGGAGGGCTTACCAGCAGAGTGGCATTAGAGATGGTGACCATGACAAGATGCAGGAGGATGCCTACGGACTCAGTCTTAGACCTTGATATCCAGGGGTGTATAGGGGTATGCATCGGTGCACAACAATATGTAGAGGAGCACGAAGGTGTGCAATGGTGCGCAGTGGTGTGCAGGGTTGCATCGTGGTGTAGGAGAGGTTCACATATTAATGTGTTCCCTCATAGAGTGACAGACACATCGATACAGGAGGGATACCATTTGATCGGAGATGATATAGCAACATGTAGCAGGGTCTGGTGGTGCATAGAGATGTGTGATTGGGTGCAATTGTATGCCAGGAGACATGAGGATACATGGTTATATGTGGTAGTGTGTGAGGTTGCACCGTGGACAAAGGGAGTGCTACTAGCAGGGAAATTCCTTGACGAGGATGTTAGGCATGTCATTGGGGTGGACATACCAAGGTTGGGAGAGAGTCAGTCACAAGATGGGTCAAGAGCTTCCGCATGGGTTCTTGATCATACTCATCGGAACCCACACATCTTCCACTCGTTGGCACTACGAGCAATTGAGGGGAGCCTTTTTATGTTCAATCCAAGCCCATAGTGTGGATAGCAGGACTTGTGAGATTTTCCTGAGCCGACGCTATGAGATTCAGTGCCTCAGGGGCATGATAGGTATTCTACAATGGAGGAGCAAGGTCGGTGCGCGAGTTGACATCCACAGGTTAGAAGATGAGGTGATATTCTACAGGGGTGGCATATTGTTCATCACCGAGCTTACACATGGGGATATGGTCATGGGGGAGACATGTGCCACTCTTTCCACCGGGCATGTTGGGATCCTGCATGAGCAGAGATTACCATTATGATTGAGGAAATTTTCCAGTGGATGTTCGAGCTCCAGACATTGTATTGGCACATTATCAAGAGGGTGGGTGGCAGAGTTAGTGGTGATGGTTGGCAGGAGCAAGATGGATCCACATACATTGAGTCGATTGTGAGTATCAGAAACCCATCTATTGGTTGCATTCAGGGGGTAGCTATTTGGCACCTACAGTTTTCAACGGTCATCAGTAATATGCAGTGGCAAGAACATGGCAATTTACCATGCATCAAATTAGTTCATGATATATGGAGCATATATATTGATTGCATGCAGGCACTAGAGACGAGGCACGGATGAATTCCAACAATTGTCAAAGCAATGTCGCAGCAGGTCTGGTTATGGGATCCGGGGATTCAGTTGGTTGATATATCACTCTATCTCATGATGAGTAGAGTCATGGCAAAGAGTGATCTAGTTCACTCTTCGGTTGACACATGGGGGTTCGCAGAGGCCTTCATCATATGGAGAGGTAGGTTTTCCCTATTGCTGCACAAGTTTGGGGTTACCTTTGGATGGGTAGGCTTTGGCATCATGGAGATGCTTGGGCAGGATGTATTTAACATTTGTCAGTATTTCACTATTGGGTTTCAAGAGAGGAGGATAGAGTATGTGCATGATGGGCAGTCAGTGGTAATCAAACTTCAAAGTGGCTCAGGCATCCTTTTGAGATTATCATGGGAACCTGGTATCGAGGGATTCATTTATGATAGGATGGTACAGGGATTCAAGGTAACTTAGTGGCACATTTTGGACCCTGGTATTGTTTGCAGTGACAATTTGTTTAGCAGAGAGAGCGCTTGTTTGAGCATTGCTTGAGGACAAGCAATTTTTAGCGGGGAGGACTGTAATATCCCCAATTTTGTGAGCATGGGAGTCACTAAGGAATTTTACCCAATTTTAGTAATATTAATTAAAAGGGGCAAATATTATTAGAGAAAGGTGGCTAGTATTACTTTATCAGAGAATAGCGGCAAATTATTATTTTATCAAATGGTGGCAAAAGTGACTTAGTAGAAAATGGCCCCCACCAATAAAATAATATTAAAAAAAAGAAGTCTAGAGGAATGAAGATAAATTATAAAAGGAGGATAGACTCATTTTGTGGATTATCTTCTACATTTGCAAACAAACACTCACTTGTACGCTTTGTTATTTAGCAAGTCTACCGGATGTTTAGCCACGAATCTCTCATGCGGGAGATTCAACCTCTACTTCGGGGGACCATTCATGCTCGCCCTAGGGACGTCGTTCTACAAGAGATTTCAAGGAGTCAAGGGCAAAAACACACATCAATCATCAGCGCAGAGAGAGGGAAGTGTGTATTTTTGGGCAGCCAAAAAACACCAAGAGGGAATTGAAGATCAGCGGGGGACTCATTTCTTGTCGGGAGATCCATGAGCTACGAAGGCAACATAGAGCAGGCATTTTTGTTGGAGTTTGCAGCTAGCTGAGCCAACTACCAGCAAATCACATTTCTGAGTAGAGCAACATTCGTGGTGTTTGGGGAGCATCTGATCTTAGCTAAGAGTCATCCAAGTAGTGAGGAGTTGGATAGCAAGGGTAAATCCAACATTTTGGAGGAGTTTGCAGAGGGATTTGCAGGCAGTTTGCAGCAGGTCGAATTTGAGAGCCATAGCTAGGTGAGGCTCCAAGGGGGTTGAAAATCAAAAATCAAAACCATCCAAATTCCCTGCTGGGTTTTTCTGGGGTTAAAAGAACACAATTTTTTGGGCAGTTTTAGTGCACTTTCCATCCAGTCAAAGTTCAGCAGTGCAGAAGTTTTCTGGGCAGCGCAGTGCAAATTGGTGCAACAACTGGGCAACCTTCAGCTCAACCATTTTCCTACCTATGTTTGGTCATTCTTATCAAATGAGACAAGCCCGGGTGCACCATTCCACTATATATTGTATTTGGCTTGTAGAATTATAATAAAATGGCTACGAAGTTCTTCATTTGCAGTTTTTATGTGGGTGCTTAATGAATATTAAGTTTTTGTATTTTGCTACATAGGATAATTTCTAGTGAATTTAGACTTATGTGATCCATAACATTGTTTAGAGAATCTTCGGCGAAAATCACATAAGTATTCTTTTGTCGACGCGTTTCGAACCAACCAGTGTGGTTCATCGTCAGGACAAGTTGAAGATCAAATCCAGCTTAGCTTGTTCAAATAGATGTGCAGAGACTCCAACGGCTATATTGCCAACGGCTATATTTGACCTAATGACCCAAGTCAAACCCATAATATTCATGATATATTTTTATTTATTTTTATTCTAAGAATTAGTTAAATTCGGTAATTTATATAATAATTTGTTATTTGTACTAGTATATAAATATATTCAAAACCTAATTGATGCATTATTAACTTAATATCCTTGGTATATCATATATTTATTAACTTATCATTTATACCTAATGGCCCAATTTCAACTTAAATAATATATTTTATATAAATAATTTAATAATTTATAGTTATTAAGAAATTAATAAATTATTATTCCAATAATATTATTACACTTAATATTCTAGTCATATTAAATTGCTATTATCACTTGTATTTCCTATTTAGGAACATTACATATATGTTGATATTTGTAGCTCAAGCAGGTACTTTTGCACATGCCTAAGCATCTAAGTGTATAGAAGTCGCCCCAGATCTCCTTAGATGCTCTAGTGTGAGCAAGTTGAATTTCTAACTTAGCATAAGTTTTAACTTAGGAAGAGCACACAATTACTGTGTTGACTAATTGAACTAAAGAGATCTTAGAAGAAGTAAAGTATTTACCTTAATTATTATGTTTTAATCTCAACCCTTGATCTTAAGTGAGGTGAGATCTAATCTCGACTGTCAATCACTTTGGAGATTAGATTTAGGGATTTCCTCAACGAAAAGTTATAAAATCAAGGTTAAGAAGAGAAGAAGACACCATACAACAACACAAGATTAAGAGAGGCATCTCAGTGAGGAGTGTGATACTCTAGTGTGTTGGGTTGATGGAATGAGGCAGCAAGGAGATCCAGATTAACCAAGGAGGGCTTTATCAGCTAGAGCAGATTGAGTGTTGTACACATAATTTCCTCAATTAGGCCATTATCCCAAGATGAGAACCAAAGTACGTCCTTAAAATTTTAATGAAGAACTGATTTGATTGGGAAAAATGTATTGTGTCATTTTTTTGTGAGATTGATTATGGTTTTTCTTTTGCTAATTTAAATTAAGAACCTACTTGTGTATTCATGTAGTAGATTTGTAATCTACTAGGTCAATGGATTGTTAGGTGCTAGGTCCGCAAGAGACCTAACAATGTATCAAATCTATGAACTCTAAGAACCAATCTCAAGGTGACCATTTGTACAAGATCACCAGGGGATAGGTTCAAACGCATTGTACCAGGTGGATTTCTTTTAAGGCTGAAAGGATCTTAGTCTTATGCTACAAACACAAAAAAAATTAACATGGGGGGAGCAGAATTCAAAATCTTAGTTGCAAGTAAGATAATAAAAAAAAAGAGGAAAAGGGGGGTGTTTGCTTAGTGGCTTGTCAGACCCACCTGCAATTGCCAAGCCAAGATGGAGCCAAGTCGTCAATCGACCATCAAGACAAAGATTGAGGCTGAGTTCGTGGCTAAGTTTTTGGTTGAGTTAGTGGAACAACAACTAAGACCAACATTCACAGGTAGTTGAAATATGTAATTGGGTTTGAACTTCATAATGACATATGTAATCATGATTTTATGTATTTGATGTAATGAGAAAAATAAATTTATCATTGTTATTCTTAGGGAATGGGTTTTGTGCTCAAGGAAATTTATTTTATAGGTCAAGCTCCCATTGAGAGCTTCTAGGGATTGTTATTGAGTCTACAAGTCATAAGAGTCATTGTCGTGTATGAAAGACCCTTCTTGTGCATGTTACATATTATAAACAAAATTATATGAGTCAAAGTTAGAGTCAAAAGACCCTCCAAGACCTTGTCTATGTACTTTAATCAAGTTAGCCCTCCAATGAAGCAAGTTGGCCTATCAAAAGGACATGTCGACCTAGGGAGAGTGTCAAGTCGACCCTCAAACATGAGCAAAAGCCTATATATAAGAGGCTAGTCTATCACCCTTAGATACTCACAAGAAGTATCTCATGGAAGCAAAAAGAAGAGCAACAAACGGTAGAATAATTCAAGGAAAAGAAAGTGAAGTCTGCAAGGTCTGTTTTGGGCTATTCTCATTCACACATGCGAGGAGACTAGAGCTCAATTTACTATAGCAGAACAAAAGTATGTCATCACAAGAAGGCCAAAACAAGGAAAGAAGAATATCCCTCTTGCAAGCCGAAGTTAGAAGGAGATCAACTCAAGGCAAGAGAAGGAGAAGAAAGGCTAAAATTGCCCTAATCTTATCATACATGCGAAATTTGCAGAAAATTGCAGAAGGTCAAGGGTTGCAGGAAGAGAGACCAAAAATTACAGTCTAGTGTTGCAGAGCCGAAGAAGAAGTTGCAACAGTATTAAGGCAAGGTTGACTTTGTTTGACTTGGCAAGAAAAGGGCAAGGTCTAACTTGGTCTTAGAGGAGTCTTGTTCAAGGGTCTAGGTCTTGGAATTCATCAATTGAAGGTCTATAAGAAGAGAAGCATTCTTGTGGGTTTTCCTCTTAGTTGGAGAGATTTTGGCCCTGGATGATTGCCTACATCTTGTATCCTCTTGTCTCATTGTTCTTTTTTGGTTTGGTAGTTGTTTGATGAAAATATCACCATAATAATCAAGTTGAAGAAGAATCTAATTAAGATAAGTAAAAAGACATCACAAGCAGTTATCAAAGTAAGAGAAATCACCTAATCTAGTTGCCCTAGATTTCTCAACATGGTATCAAAGCTAAGATCTCTTAAATAAAGGACCAAAAAGGGCAAGATTCAGATCACAAGAAGTTACAAGGATTTTAAAGAAGTGTCTCCTCCTAGAGCAAAGTATGGATCAAATTTTGGGCTCAATTCTTTCGAACCCTAGTTACTAGATCGAGAACAGAGGCAATGAAGAAGTGTAAAAGAAACCTCAAGCTTTGATTTGAAGGCCTGAGAAATCTACGATCAAGATCTTTTGAAGGTCGAATTCATTGCAAGGAGGAGAAAGATTTTGAATTGTTTTCACCATTCCATGAAGTCAAACTTATAGTAGCAACCACATATCTGAGATTTTGAGGTAAATATAATTGTTTTGAAGTTTCCATTCAAGAACTGAGATCTCCTAGCAAAAATTTGATAAAGGAAACTCCAAAAGGAAGGTACAATTCAAATTCATTATGTCAAGAAGGATCCCAAGATCTGATCCTCTTTTGGGCATACGTAGACTTGATACTCAACTGAGTGAAATTTTGATTCATAGAACTTATCACCATTTGTACATACATATAATTGCACTTTGTCAAAAAAATTGAGCTTGTTGAAAATTTGAAGCATAGATCTCTCTATCTCTGTGATAGCATAGATCTCATCTTCATGATGTGTCCTTGTGACATTGCTACTCTACTCTACTTACAAGTTCAATCTTGTGGTGATCGAGTCCCCGTGGCACAAAAAAAGCAATCACCAACCACATATACATTTGTTCTCTAAGAACCAAACAATCAAAAGAAGGCCGACCTTCAAGTGGTACTAAAGAAGGATCTAATTTCTGTGTGTAAAATCTCTTTGAAGAAGTTTGGAAGAAGTAAGTAGATCTGAAGCAACCCAGTCATCAAGAAAATATTGATCCAGTACCATCACTAGAGTTTTCTTAGAGATAGTTGTAAGCTATCAGTCTTGCATGAATACTTGTGTAATTGTAGTTAAATTTTGAAAGAGACATAAACCTAATTTCAATAATCAGGGTATCTGTGGCAACCATATAATTGAAGAAGGTTCTTGATAAGAAGACGAGTATAGTGAAGATTATTGCACACCCTAAGGCAAAGCAATGAAGATGGCATTCAGAATTGCAAGTCTCCACGACAAAGGTAAGTAACCATGAGGTATGTATGGCATATTTTATTAAGGATCCATCATAAGATGTTTTAGAGTTGAAGATATGGCTCTAGGGTTTGTAGTTTGGACTGTAAAACTCTAAATGGTTTATGAGAAATCCTAGTAATTTGAAACCCTAAACTTAAGGTATTTGCTTCATATGATTTGATTTCTAAGGTTTATTAGTATTCTAGGGCACAGGATGAACCCTAGTATGATATGAAGAGGAAGATAATCTAATCTAGGGTTTGAACTAAGAAACCCTAGGGTGACCTCATGATTACATAGAAACCTCTGAAAGATAACTTGACATCATGTTTTGGTAGCATATACGCTTCCTAGGGTACTTATCAATAAATAATGCAGGTGAAAGAAACAAAGGAAGGAGAATAGGATGATTCTCTATTCTAAGCATGATGGAAAGAGGGAACTACAAGAACTCTTGATCCTTGAGTACCATGTCAGATTAATTGTGCAACTATGAACGCCTGATAAAGTTAAAATCTGCATTTGATTGAAACAAGAGCTCATGACATCATTAGAGAAGCTTGAGAGATAGCTGAAGTAGAAGTCTACATGAATGTAGTAGTCATAAGTAGTACTTATTAGTAAAAGATATTCATCTTACATGACAAGGGATAAAAATATTTCATCACACATCATCACCATTTGGAAGGAGCATTTGCAGAATAATCAAGATCCTTCGTCAGAATCTTCATTAGAAGGTTCACCTCTTCTTGGAATAAATGTCTTGTTGATCATTCCACCCTGTGTGGAATACATTGTTTAGAAGGATGATGCTATGGTGACAAAGGAGTGCAATATGTCAAGATGGTTGAATTACTTTCAATCAAGTAAAGGAAGTTATCAATGGAAGTCTAGATGACCAAAAGAAGACAAGAGGTATGTACACATTTTAAGTCATGTCATCATATAGTTGCAGACAGTATGGGTAAATGCTCCACCTCATGAGCATGATCAAAGAAAAGAGGATCTCTTCCTTTGAAAAGATGCATGAAGGCATGGTTCACATATTGACAAGATGAAATCAACATAATATGTCCTCATATGGAATATGAGGTAGTTGACAAACATGAAGGAACTATGAGTCCCTCGGAAGCAATATGTGAAGAAAGAAAGAAGAAATCGTGAAATACTCAACTACAGGGAAGTGAACATCTGATAAATAGAAGAATTGATCCTGACATCTTTGTGGAAAATAAGACCATGATAAGGTTTTTAAAGAAAGGACACCCTTGACATATGAAGTCTTGGAGATGTGTTTATGTATGTGTAGGATGTTGTAGACAAGCAAGATGTCATGATGAAAGTCCATCACAAAAAAAAGTGACTGTGATTTGATGATCATTTTTTAACAACATTTGGATGGGTTAATACAAGGCTACCGAAAGAGGATTGTAGATGTCACCTACAACGACCACTCATGTGGTTGGATGGAAGATCCTAAAGTAAACATGACCTGAAAACTTAGCAATATAAAGAAAAGTCAGATGTGGATTAGAAGATCACTTTTCGATGAAGGGAAGGATGACATCACTGATATGGTTCGTGAAGGAAAGTGATGGATGTTTGATACCCTACAACTAGTGAAGGCTCCATAATGAAAATAATAAACTTCATGACATTGAAAGAAGGAGCCCCACAAGCAGTTGAGAGTACCATGATCTCCATCTAGAGCCAAAAGTTGTTGAAAGCAAGTCCCTAGTTAAGAGGGAGCTTGGATAAGTCCCTGGATAAGAGGGATCTTGGGTACATTCCTTTTATAGGAATGGGTACATTCCTTTACTAGAATGGATATATCCTCCCTAGTTGAGAGGGAGAGAGAGACACATCATTCTTGTCTTCATATTGGGAAGAAATAATGGAGGATTGGGTAAGCATCTTACAGTCGATACTCTTTGAGGATGTGGTAGGGCATCCAAGATAAGAGTAGTCGAAGAAGACCGATATTCTTTGAGGACTAGGAATCAAACCCTCCAAGGCCTTGTCTATGCACTATAATCAAGTTGGCCCTCCAAAGAAGCAAATCGGTCTATCAAAAGTACATGTCAGCCTAGGGATAGTGTTAAGTCGACCTTCAAACATGAGCAGAGGCCTATATATAAGAGGCTAGTCGATCACCCTTAGATACTCACAAGAAGCATCTTGTGGAAGAAAAAATAAGAGCAGCAAAAGGCAGAAGAATTCAAGAAAAGAAAATTGAAGTCTGCAAAATCTTTTTTGGGCTATTCTCATTCACACGTGCGAGGAAACGAGGGATCAATTTATTGTAGCAAGATATAAGTACAGTCACCACAAGAAAACTGAAACAAGGAAAGAAGAAGATCCCTCTTGCAAGACGAAGTTATAAGGAGATCAACTCAAGGCAAGCAAAGGAGAAGAAAGGCTAAAATTTCCCTCTAATCTTATCACATGTGCAAACGTCGTAGAAAGTTGCAGAAGGTCAAGGTTTGCAGGAATAGAGGCCAAAGATTAAAGTCTAGTGTTGCAAAGCTGAAGTTGAGGAAAAAGAAGAAGTTGCAGCAGTATTAAGGCAAGGTTGACATTGCTTGACTTGGAAAGAAAAGGGCAAGGTATGACTTGGTCTTGGAGGAGTCTTGGTCAAGGTTCTAGGTCTTGGAATTCGTTAATTGAAGGTCTATAAGAAGAGAAGAATTCTTGTGGGTTTTCCTCTCCGTTGGAGAGGTTTTGGCCCAAGTTGATCTCCTATATCTTGTGTCCTATTGTCTCATTGTTCTCTATGGTTTGGTAGTTATTTGATGAAAAGATCACCATAATAATAAAGTTGAAGAAGAATCTAATTAAAATAAGTAAAAAAGCATCACAAGCTGTTATCAAAGTAAGAGAAATCACCTAATCTAGTTGCCCTATATTTCTCAACACAATCGACCATCAAGACAGAATTAACGCTGAGTTTGTGGCTAAGTTCTCTGTTGAGTTATTGGAACAACAAGTAAGACCAATGTCCATAGATAGTGAGTGCAAAAATAATGGTTTGTGTGGCTACCGTGGAGTCGATGGTGGCAACAAGCAATTGCCAGGACATTTGGGGCCAACTATAGCTGCTAGAAGAGGGACATTGCAGTCAATTGAGAGGTGGTGGGGGTGGTAAATGACAACATAGGTTCTAGGCAACAATCTAGTACATGAAGAGCAACAATCGACAAGGAAATATATCATCACAAGGAGAAAGGGCTTAGACAAGGCCATGGGGTTGAATGTTGTCTGAGCGACAGTGCGCGGATACATAGAGTAGCCGACCAACAAGTTGTAGGCATGAAGGAGAGTTTCCATGCAATGAAAAGAGGATGTGCGGGCTGCCATGCCATTATGGGGATAGGAGGAAGATATGGGAGTGGTCATACAACATGCAAGTTGTTCTCGTTTCTAGGGACAGCTTTGGATTTCTTACAAGACCAGTGCTTGGGCACATATACATTGGTGTCTCAAATGATTCTCAGGCAAGAGGAGACATCACATATGTTCTATATGTATATATATACAAGAGGAGTGAGTTGGTTCATTCATCCAGAGGTACAAGTCATGTATTTCTTGTACTTCTTTACATACACAGTTCCCAGAAATATACACATAAAATAGTGGAGGCGGAGTAGTTCGAGGACTAATAGTTTAATAAGCTTTTGTAGTGTCAATGAGAGAGGATAAGGAGAAAGAATAACTTATCACATGGAGTCCAAAGCATCAATAATTCTATATTTAATACATAGAGCTTGAAACAATAAGAATTTCTACACTTATTTGAGTTACAGGTAGATATAATGGATAAAGAGAGGCTGGGTGCTATGATTCATGTAGCGCAATTTTAAAGATATAACTTTAGCCCTTCATATAGGCATATGCATTAACAAATCAATACAAATGAATCTGTAGGAAGTATGAAATATTTCTAGCAGTTATTGTTGCATGAATTCAGAGAAGAAACATGAACATAATAAATTTTAAGAGGAGGATAACATACTGTAATACTCTAAGGGGGAATCACCATTGTTTCTTCGATATTCTGAAAGATCAATATTATTAGATTATACACTATGAAAATACATGTAGCTTTTTCTTACGGATTTATGAACCTGTGAAAAGCGTTGCTTCCCCTATTTATATGGAGAGGGGAGTGTTTGAACATTTTTTACAACAAAATATCCTCTTCCGAGTCTCAGCTGTCAAATCTACTGGCTAGCTCAGCGAAGGATGGCTTTATGACCCAAAAACATTACAAAACATTAATTGCCTCATTGAATGGCCACACACTACAAGAATACAAAACAAGTCAATCAATCAGATGAAAATGCCAATAAAATATCATCATGCCTATCCCTACGATCACTACTGCTTCAACTTGTAGTTTTCTCACGGTATGGCCTCATGTGTTGCTCAACGACTCCAATCGCTTCTGCTTTTACTGTTTGAACCATCCATCCTTTAAAGCTCGGAGTGGGCATTATCAGTTTCATGCTGCAGTACTGAAGCATAGGACCCCTGGTCGGTACTTAATCTTCCTTCAGCATGGGGGCACCATGCTGGATAATAAAGTCATCCCAGGCCACTAAGTCCTTGTTTACTTCTGTCAGCATTGACCTTGGTTCTATGTCACAAAGGGCCTTTCTAGCTTAGCTCATGTCGGGTTTGAATGCTCCATCTCCCGTATTAAATGCCTCAACCGTCGACCCACCGCGCCATTAAAGTTCTGCAGAACACTATCGGCACCCTGATATGCCTGGTAAGGCACTTATGTCGTACTATGGGGGACTTTCCAGTGCTGGCCCTTATCATTAAAACATTACGAAACAGAAGAATTCAGATCCCCTTTAAGCCCCCTTACTTCAACCCTCTTCCTATAATTCTCTATATATGGCTGGGGTCTAGAAACGGGGGCTTAGCCTCAGGCGCTATGGCCATGGGACTTCCTGTTGGGGGGGGTTTCTTTCTTTGTTATATGAAATCCTGCATACTAGCGATTTATAACACTTGTCTCTGATATCTCCCCTTGAACCATGCAATCCTCGAATTGCGAGATAGGTCCCACCCGAGGTCTCGCAATCGCAACACAGGGGAGGGAGTTGAGGACGAGTGGTTTCTTGAGGGGGGCATGAGTGGTAAGTGGTAAGTGAAGGGGGGGTGTAAAATGATATGAGAGTGACACGTAGCAGAGGGTCTTGGCGGAGAAACTGTTATTCGAACCCCCCCTGCTGATAAACATAAACATGGCGGGGGCGGAAAGGCCTGGGAGCTGTTGATCTGGGCCGTCCAGAGATGGGGGTGTTGAATGAGCATGCGACCTTTGAAAGGAACAGACCCGAAAACTTTTTTAACTACATTGTATAAAATATCATGTCTGGGGAGGTTCCCGCATATCACAATCGCAAGGCGGAAGGGCCTTTGGCGGAGGAGGGGCTTTGCTTTGTGTAATCGCTGATTGTGGCATTTGATGATGTGATCAGTGCCACGTGGCACCTCCCAAGTGGTGACACGTGTCACCCAGAAATTCCCCCATAGGACCCCTAAAAATGCCAAATCTGCGTGCCATGTGTCCTTCGTACTGCCACTTCATGCTGACGTCAACTGCCATGTGGATTCATCGCGACCAATGGTGCTCTGCCACGTGGCCCCTTGGAGGAGAGAGAAAAGGCCCGCTTGCCTTTGGTTTTGCAATTGATTTCCTTTGTAGAATGAAATCGGCCCCTCCCTATGCTTTAACATTAAGGCCCAATTTCCGACGACTTTCATGATATCGCCACTCTGCAATTTTCCTTACCAAGTGCTTGTGCGCACCCCTTTGCTCCTATGATCGCTGATATGCGATATTGGTGCTTTACACATGAACCGCAGATGTGTTGTGTTCCCTGGGCCTCCGATTGCTGACTTGCAATTTGCGATATCGGCGAGCGACCAAACGTAGGTTCCGCTGCCTTCCACTGCTGTTGTTCCAGAAAAGCCCCAATTGCAATTTGTGATGAGCCTAACCCTTAGCCATTTTTCTTTGTTTTTCGGCTTTGAAAGGGTATCTTCAATCTTCTCTAACTTCTGATCCAGGAGTCCGTTTTCGGCCTTCCATATACCATTGGAAAGCTCGTTCCGAGCACTAGGAAATGGAGAGGGTCCAATTTGGCTTTGATGCTTCTGTGGCCTAGAAGATGGCTTCAAACTTCACTGCTCTTTGTCAACTTTGATCAACTGAAAACTTGTAATGCAGTGAGTGACAACATTGGCTCCAACTAGGGACAGTGCCTTGCTGGCAAGGTGCTGAGAACCTGCAGAATGGTGGTAGCCTTCCTTCCATTGGGCATGGAGTTATCTCTAAACAAATGATAATTATGAGAAAGTGGACTTTTGAACATAAACTGGAAATTTCATATAACAATTACAATACACACACCGGTATTTACAATGAGTGTAAGACACGTACCTCTAGTTTTGGAAATAAAGTTTGAGGAACTGACCATTTACCGGCAATTCCAGAGATTCATCATCCAGATTTTCAAGCATGTACGTGTTATTTCCTCTATCTTCTACAATCTTGAAAGGGTCAAACCATAGCAGATCAAACTTTCCGTGTTTGCCTTTGTCTTCCTATCGGACATCCTAGTGGAGCACTAAATCTCTTGGTTGAAGGAGTCGATCCTTGGCCTTCTTGTCAAACAAAGATTTCATCTTTTGTTGGTAATTTGATGATTTGACCCCCACTTGTTCTCTGTTTTCATGAAGCGTGATTCACTAATTTATCCTTCGCGTTAAGGCACTTGGCTCTTCCTCTTCTCCTTGTAGTAACTTCGCCACCGACATTGTTGATTGGATCGAGAAGACTGCAACCTTACCATACACTAGCTCAAAAGGTGATTTCCTCGTGGATCATTTAGGAGTTACCCGGTTGGCCTATAGGGAAAACTTCAATTGGGTGCCCCAATTCCTCTGATTCTCGGCAATGGTCTTCTTCAGCACCCTCACCACAGTTTTGTTTGAGGACTCAGCCAAGCTATTACCTTGAGGGTAGTATGTAATGGAGTGCCCAATGATCATATTGAACTTCTGGCAGAAGCTTATGAACTTGGCAAATTTGAAGACTTGAGCATTATCAGTGATAATTTTGAAAGGACAACCAAAGCAAGATAATATGTTCTCCAAAAATTTAATTACCCCTTAGTTCGTAGAATTTCTAGCTAGGATGGCCTCCACCCACTTGGTGAAATAATCCGTGGCCATCAATATCCACTTGTGTTGGCCACTAGACGGTGGGTTTATTTCTCTTATGAAATCTAGTCCCCACTGTCTAAAAGGTTCCTCCACATGTACTAGAATCAGGGGGAGAGGAGAAAGCTTTTGCCTCTCAGCAAACACTTGGCACTTCTGACACGATCTGACCTGGGAATGAACATTCCCAAACAGTGTAGGCTAGTAGAAACCTGCCTTAAGGATTTTATGTGTTGTGGTCTTCCAACTGTAGTGTCCTCCAAAAATCCTCCATGAAAATCCTCAATCACCTTATGGGTTTCGCCTTCTACCAAACATAACAGCAATACTCTCACCGGGTCCTTCATGTGGAGTAGACTGTTGGATATGATATATTTTTGCACTTGCAATCTCAAACTTCGGTATTTGGATTTATCCAACCGCAACAGGCACCTCAGGAATAAGAGATAATGAATGATGTTCTTATACCAGGGTGATCCCTCATATTTGGCATAGATTTTCTGCTCATATGTTCTAATCCTGCTTTGATGATCCTCTAGTCTACCTTCCTCTGTGATCATGTTTATCCTTAAAGCTTGGCAATTAGATTCGGATAAAACCTTGGCCAACCCCTAGCCTTTTATGAGCTTGGTAGGTTTGATGTCTAGCTTATATTCTTGTATCCTAGCTATCCACCTACCCCTTTTTACTTCGTTGTCTCCTTGCACGAGGATGTCCTTGACCATTGTCATTGGGACAAACGTTGTAATGTTCGATTGTAGCACATACATACGAAATGCCTTCAAAGCCTTGACTAGTGCATAGGCTTGTTTCTCCAAGATATCATATTTCAACTCAGCATCACTCAGGACTTGGCTAAAGAAGGCGATGGGTTGTTCCTAACCATATTTGTTTTTCTATAGTAGCACTGCGGCAATAGTATGTGGAGAGGCAAAAGAAAAGATGTAGAAAGGCACTGAATAGTAAAAGCTGACTAGTATCGGGGTTTCAGTCAAAGCTTCTTTAATTCTAATGAAAGAATCTCTGGGGGAAGGGCTCCACTTGACTTCATTTTCCTTCTTAAGCATGTCAGTAATACCCTTGACAATTTCTGCGTAGTTGGGTATGAACCTCCTCAAGAAATTTATTCTCCCCAAAAAAGCTTGGACCTCTTTCTTATTCCTACGCAGAGGGATATGGCTGATAGCTTCGACTCGCTTAGGATCAATCTTCACACTTTCCTATGCTACTATGTGTCCTAGTAGCTTTCCCTCACTCAAGGCAAATTGAAATTTCTTAGGATTCAAAGAAAGGCCATACCTACTGCATTTTTGAAAGGTGAGATTTAAGTGGAGGATGTGCTCTTCATCAGTCTTAGAAAAGGCTGTGATATCATATAAATAACCACCACGAATTTGTCTTTCTCCCCTATGAAAGCTATGTCCATGGCTCTTTGAAATGTGGCCCCTGCATTAATAAGACTGAAGGGCATGCGAGCATACATGAATGTTCCCCACGGGGTGGTGAAAGCAATTTTCTTTTGATCATCAGGGTGGATGCCACCTGGTTGTAACTAGAGAACCCATCCATCATGGACATTCCGATTGAGCCAACCACCTTCTGCAATATATAATCCATCTTAGGCAATGGGTAGTTTTCTTTCAACGACGCCCTGTTTATATTTCAAAAATCTACACATAGCCTTATTTCTCCGCTCTTCTTCCGAACAGGAACTAGGTTGGCCACCCACTCAGAGTACCTTAAAGGCACTATGATCTTTGCCTATAGCAGCTTTCTCACTTCTTTTTCAATGGAGGGGAGTAAGAGTGGATTTATCTACCTGATTTTCTACTTGCATGGCTTTATTCTACTCTTCAAAGGAATCTTATGCTGAATGATGTTAGTATCAAATGCTTTCAAATCCTCATAAGACCAAGCAAAAACATCCTTGTAGATTTTGAATATATTTAAGTACCTTTGTTTGTATTGCAAGGTAATTCCTTTCAATAGCTTGATCATCTCGGGTTCCTCCTTTGTATCAATATTGCAATCCTCCACTTGATCGTCTATGTCCGGCGCCATGGGTTTGGAAGTTACGTCATCCTTATCAAAAATCCTTTCCAGTGGGAATAACCTGTGAGGGATGGTATTCCCTTTTAGTTTTAGAATTTTGCACCCGCCACTATGTATTCTTCTTGATCAATGGTGGAGGTGGCAAACTCCCCAATGACTTCTATGAATCGTTTCACTTGCTCTTTGTCCTCAAATACTTTCCAGTGCTTGACATTATCAGGTATTGAGGGTCTGTATCTGACTTCTACCTCATGCATGAGGAGCAGATTTTGAGGGAGTCTAAAACTGCTTGCAGCTAAAACAAGGGAGTCATCCATTCTGTTTCCTTCTCTGGGCAAAAGTTTGATATTAAAGGCCAGGAAGAAGTTTTCAATTAGATCCCACACTTAGTTCCGGTAAGTCCTCAGTCTAGGATATTTGGTGTGGCACTGATTTCTGATCTGCCTTACAACTAGCTCAGAGTCTCCATAGACCATTAGGCATTCAATATTCATATTCTTTGCCGTTTGTAACCCAAGGAGCAATGCTTCATACTCCGCCACATTGTTGGTTGCCTCAAATTCCAGCTTGACTGAGAGGGGTATCAAGCTGCCCTTTGGAGATTCCAACAATACTCCAGCTCCATTTCCTTCTTGAGTTTGCTCCGTCAAAGTATAATTTCCATACTTTGTTTTCATTTGCGTGTTGTTGTTCTAACTGCCTTGTTAGGTTTATTGATGTTTCCTCTAAGATGGTCTCATCTTCTTCTAGGAACAAGCAGGAGAGGTCACTTTCTTTCCCGTGCACTGGGGAGTTTTCTGAGTCTTTAGCTAGGGTCACAGTTTTTACAAACCTAGACTCTCTATACAAGCTCCTTTGCTCGCCTCCAAAAGTGGGAATAGTGGCATAAGTTAGATCTAACTTGATAGAGCCCTCCACCTTGGAACCCCAAGATCTAGATAAGAGCATGTCGAAACGAGGGGGAATGTTTGCCACTATTATGTCCATTACCACGCTCTTCATAGGGATTTGAACTAGGTTTACCACCAGATCCTTTATCATTCCCAAGCATTTGACCCTCTTATAGCCAAAGGAGTACAGGTCCTTGTAGGGCCTGGTGATCTGCAAGCCTAACTGTTCCATCACTGTTAATGGCATGAGGTTGTGTGAGGCCCCGGAATCCCATGCAATTATGCAGTAAGAGGTCGTGGATTAATAGGGTCATGTAGAAGGGTGCAATAGAAGGATCAAGCTCTTCCACATGTGGCCCAAAAACAACCATTGGCCTCTCCTCTTGGAGGTTTAAACTGTCATGGGTTGGTGTTGAGGTGGGTGGAGGCATGAACTAAGGGACTTGAGCTTTATAAGTACACTGCTTTAGAAGCTCATTCAGAGGAACAAGAATTTTTACCTTTTCCAGCTCCTTTTGAAGATTGAATGCGGGTTGGACTTTTTCTATACCTCTTGGCTATGTTCCTTCTTCCTTGCCACTGGCAGTTTTCAGCAGAACATGTGCCTCCTTTTTTACATGTCCCTCTGAACTATTTCTTTCCTTATTAGAGGAGACTTTTATCTGGAAGGGTTAGGATTTAGCTTACCTTTCCCTTTATTTAGTACTGGGGGGACAACTTGGGGAGCAATTCCTTCTTGTTGTTATGGTTCTCTTGACCTCTTCTTTGAAGATCTTAGATCATATTTTCGGTGTGGCTGTGTTTGCATGAAATCTGCAAACTGTTTACAATAATAATCCATATCCTCCTCATTTGCTGTTGCTTCTCTGTCATGACTAATCTCCTGGTGAGCCATGTTTTCATGTTCTTCTTCAAGGAATGCGGAATACAAGTTTTCCCGCATCTCATGTGTATCTAACGATTGTTCATCGAGCTCATCTTCTAAATATAGGGGATGAGGGATTTGGTCAAGTTGTTCCTTTCTTTCCCTTGGAAGTATTTGCAGTGGAGGCCATCTATA
>APFE030003393.1:3235-28248 GCA_000404065.3 Pinus taeda
CCAAAAAACCCCAAAAAACCCCCAAATCAACTTTCAAATCAGTTTATTAGCCTAATATCTGTGTTACCTTGATTGGTCATCTCTTCTCATTGAAAATTTAACGAGATTGACCGGAGAGAGCCTTCTCATACCCCGTAGGGCTAGCTACGAGGCTGAATGGTTTGATGTAGCCTTGAGATTTGCCTTTCTCAGCCTGAGGTGAAATTTCAAGTGCTAACAACAGGAAGCAGACTTTTGTCACACTCAGTACAATAGAAGCCGAGTATATCGCATCTAGTGCCACAATTTAGGAAGCAGTGTGGCTTCAGAAGCTGCTTGCAGGGCTATTTGATTAGTTGCTAGAGACGGCCTTGATATATTGTGATAATCAAAGCTGTGTTATACTTTCGGAGAATCCAGTATTTCATGACAAGTCGAAACACATTGAGACCAAGTATCACTTCATCCAAGACATGGTGTAGAAGGGAGCAGTGAAGCTCCAAAACATATCCACATACGAGTAGATTACGAACATTCTCACTAAAACAGTGTGAAACACGCATATGGATTTCCAAATGAATTGATTGAATTGATTGAGCAACAATACTCAATAATAATACAAAGATATTTACAAAGATAGAAACATCAGTTTCTATGTAAAGAATCAGTTTCATCTAAGAAACTGCTAAAGGAAGAAAATTAGCAACAGCTAAAAGAATGAGCATTAAACTAAAATAGAATTATTCTAATACCCTTCCTTAATGCTCAATCTATTTACAACACCAATAGACCCCATGAATTTTACAAACTTATCAGGACCAAGAGGCTTGGTGAAGATGTCTGCGGGCTGCTCTGTTGTGGGAACATATCTTAACTGAACAGATCTGTCTTCAACAAGCTGGCGAATGTAGTGGCAATGAGTTTCCACATGTTTTGTTTCTTCATGAAAGACGAGATTTTTGGCAAGTTTGAGCACTCCCTGATTATCACAAAACAAGTAGGACCTGTCTGGGAAGCATGCATGTCTGCAAGCATACATCGAAGCCAAACTGCCTCACAGGATGCCTTAACTGCTCCTCGATATTCTGCTTCGGTGGAGGAGAGAGCCACGGCTTGCTGCTTCTTACTAGTCCAGGTAACAGCACCAGATCCTAGACTAAACACATACCCAGTTGTAGATTTACGATCATCAACCGAACCGGCCCAGTCAGAATCTGTGTAACCACTGAGTATAGGATCGAAACTGCGAGTGTATAGGAGTCCATAATCAGAAGTGCCACGCACATATCGTAGCACACGCTTTGCTGCTAGCCAATGATCAACTTTAGGAGCTGACATGAAGCGGGAAATGTTGCTCACTGCAAAATTGATGTCTGGTCTGGTGGCAGTAAGGTAGATGAGACTGCCCACTAATTGCCTGAATAAAGTTTCATCCACAGGGAGAGAGGATGACTGAGCTGAAAGTTTGAGACCTGGTTCCATAGGAGTCATGGCTGGTTTGCAATCCTACATTCTGAACCTGTCCACAAGATTTTTGGCATACTTGGATTGAGAGAGAAAGATGTGATGCTCAGTGTGCCAAACTTCAACCCCCAGACAGTAGTGAAGAAGTCCCAAGTCTGTCATATCAAAGGTTCTGCATAAGTCTTGTTTGATCCCATGGATCAAATGTGCAGAGCTACCAGTAATGATAAGGTCATCTACATAGACAACCGCAAACAAGATATCATCACCAGTATGCTTGATATACAGATTTGCATCAGATGGGCTCCGCTGAAAGCCATGATCCGTCAGGTACTGATCAATTTTCATGTACTAAGCCCGAGGAGCTTGTTTCAAACCATAGAGAGCTTTAGCTAATCTACACATTTTCTGTTCTTGACCCGCAATCTTAAATCCTGGAGGCTATGTCATGTAGACTTCTTCCTGTAACTCACCATTTAGGAAAGCACTTTTTACATCCAGCTGATGAACTTTCCATTTGAATTGAGCTGTTAGGGCAAGGACAAGCCATATGGTACTCATCTTGGCTATAGGAGCAAAAGTCTCCTCATAGTCAATGCCTTCATTCTGTGAGAATCCTCGAGCCACAAGACGAGCTTTATACTTGTCTAGAGTTCCATCGGCTTTGTATTTCACTTTATATATCCATTTGCAGCTAATGGGTTTTTTTCCTTCAGGAAGATCAGAAAGGGTCCATGTGTGATTTTTCTGAAGACTCTGGAATTCAGCGTCCATAGCCTGTTCCCACTCAGATGTACCCTTAGCCTCTGAGTAAGTTTGAGGCTCAAAGATACTGTGTAGATTAGCCATTAGAGCAAAGTTTACTGTAGACTGGTGTTTGCTCTTATGTCTAGAAGTTCGTCCTTCAAGGAGTTCATCATCCCTGAGATCACCAATGGTTTTAGCTCACCATTTTGGCCAAAGAGTAGAGGAACCAATATCAAGAGGAGAAGAAGGTGGTTCAAGAGCAATAGGAGCAGCAAGAGAAGAGTTATTTTCCGGAGGAAGCTCAGGCAGTGTATTATCAAACACTGACGCTGCATCATCCCTCCCATCAGGTGGACCTACCGGAAGAAGAACACTGTGAGGCTGATCCGTAGAACACTGCTCAGAAGAAGAAGACTGAAAGAATTCTCTGTCTTCATCAAATACCACACCCCGACTGAAGCTAAGACAACCAGTGGAAATATCTATTAGCTTATAGGCCTTGTGATGATCACTGTACCCTGTCATCATGAGTTTCTGGCTTTTGGAATCCAACTTAGAGCGCTTAGCAGCTGGAATCCAAACATATGCAATTGAGCCGAATACTTTGAGGTGACTGATCTTAGGCTTACGGCCAGACCACACCTCTTCAGGAGTCTTCCCTTTAACAACCTGTGGGTGATCTGTTAAGAAGATAAACAACAGTAAATACTGCTTCAGCCCAAAATTTGTTTGGAACACTCTTGTGTTGTAACATGGAGCGAGCCATTTCAACAACCGTCCGGTTGCGGCGTTCAACAACACTGTTCTACTGAGGAGTGTAGGGTGTAGTGAACTGGCGTTTTATGCCATGAGTATCACAGAAGTTGGAAAAAGCAGAAGAACAAAATTCCCCCCCGTTATCTGTCCTAAGAGTCATGATATTATAGCTAGACTCTTTTTCAACTAAGGTTTTAAACTTCTGAAATATACTAAATGCATCAGATTTATATTTTAGAAAATATACCCACATCTTTCTATTGAAATCATCTACAATAAGCAAAAAATATTTGCAAGCAGTGATAGAAGATGTATTCATAGGACCACAAATATCAACATAAATTAATTGGAGTACCTTAGATGCGCGCCAGGATTCTCCATTCATGAATGAAGACCGATGTTGTTTGCTAGCTTGACAAGCGCCGCATACACCCAATTGTTGAGTCTGAATATCAAGTAACCCTGACACAAGTCTTTCCCGAGAAAGCTGAGAGAGATATTGCATGTTTAGGTGCCCATATTGCTGATGCCATAGAGTGCTGATAGGAGAAACACGAGGTGCTAGATCCACTTCTAGAGAATCACCAGTGTCAAGAAGCCTGTATAAACCATGATCTTCTAGGCCAACAACAACTGTAAGACTAGTCTCCCTGTTGATAATAGAGCATTTGTGTGCTCTGAACACTACATCAAGCTGAGGAGAGTTCCTCATAATCTGACTGACAGACAGCAGATTAATTTCCATACCAGGAACATAGTGTACATTCAGGAAGATGAGTGTGCGGCCACCAGACTGGATTTGAACTGTACCTCTGCCAACCACTGTGTATTGTTCACCTCCGCCAAATACCACGGAATCACTAAAAGGTGAGAAGTCAATAAACCAGTCACGCCTGTGAGAGAAATGGTGTGATGCACCAGAGTCAATGTACCAGGCAGAAGATGGAACATGATCTGAAGACCTTTTAGTCATAAAGGCATAGAAGGTAGAATCTGTCTACTCGGAATGTTCTGCAACATTTGCTGTCTGATGGAGCCCTCCCTTTTTCTTCTGTTCAAAAGCAATCCTTTGTCGGCAATCTTTCTTTATGTGGCCAAACTTGTGACAGTAATTACACTGCACATTTTTCTTCCTAGCAGGATCAAAAGGCTGAGAAGAGCCTTTCTGCTGAAAGTACTGAGAGGACTGATATTTGTCTGCAAAAGCATTTTCGGAGGTGGCTGATGTTGTACTACTACCAAACTGTTGTTTCCAACGATCCAGCTGCATGAGTTTGGTACATAATTCTGGAAACTTCAGGTCAACATTAGTGGAGGTAATGTTGAGCGTTTCTATGAAGTGCTCATAATATTTTGGTAGACTTTTCAGAGTAATGACTACCATATCTTCTTCCTCCATGGTGCGACCAATGGCTTCGAGCTGATCTCGAATGTCTTTAATCTTGTTGAGATGTTCCTGTAAAGAAATATGTTCGTCCATCATGATGGAGAACAACTGATTTTTGAGAAAGAAAGCTTTGCTCTTGTCAGATGTCTCATGCAGTTCTTTCAACTGTTGCCAGATCTCGACAGATGTCTTGCCAAAAGGAATCTGTGGTAACTGATCATCAGCCACAGAGAGCTTGAGAAGCATAACAGCCTCTCGATTTCTATCCTCAAACTTATCTTGATCGGTACCAGCTGTACCGGGACGAGTTTATTTTCCCAAAATGAGCTGATCAAGACGCCTGTATTCAAAGATGGTCAACATTCTTTGTTTCCAGATGTTATAATTGCTGCCATTAGAGCATTGATTGCCTTCTAACATCAGATTGGTGAGGGAGGCCATCTGTACGTTTCTGGAAGACTGATAGAATTTTGTTCAGTGGAGTGGTGTAATACGACCCTCTAGTAAAGCTACAACAGCAAATAAAGGTGAGGAAATGGTTTTCGAACTCCTCAATATGACCTCTGCTAGAGTTGGCTTTCACGTCCTCGTAACGGGCCCTAGTCTTTATCTGCGCAGCTATGAATTTGTTCTCTTGGCAGCTCTCACACACATGGAATCAAACCTCTATGTCTGGTATAGCACAAGGATTCGAGCTACTTTACCAGCTGGAAATGGCCATGAATTCAAGTAATAATCTCCACACACGCTCTGAGCCTCTTCTGCTTGAAGTCTCGGTCTGTATCTTTGAAGGAACAGACCCTTAGAATACTCGGACGTCTCCCCGAAATTTACGCTGGTAGACCCGAGTATTGTGCTGATAGTCCTCGGGAGAGGAAATGGTTGACTTTGGGTAGATACTCGGCTTCCTATACGCTGGAAACCACCCTTCAATCAGTCCAGATCTGTAGCAGTCAATAACTATTGGAGTATTTCAATCCTTCAGAGCACAGATTTTACAGTTCTATCGTCATCTTGAAGGTCGATTGGACAAAGCAAAATTTTGGCTGAAAAATATCGGCGGCAGAAGAATCTATAATAGTGAATGTAATTTCTCGGAACAAAGGTTCTGTGCTCGATTTACGTGCCGAGAAAAAAAATGAAATTTCTGGACCGGTTCGTAAATTACGGTTCGTAAATTAGCCGTCTGTTGTCGCCCGTGCTTGCTCCGGAAGCCAGCTCGAATACCATAAAATGGTTCCGTTGCCACTCGATGCACGCCAAAATGAATTGCGTATACAGGAATTGCTGAGATTCGAGCCGGTCAGTGCCGCCAAGTGTGAGCTGGTCAGTGCTGTCGTCGATTTACGCCCGAAGTATCCACTCATGCATACCCTGGGCAAACTGAATTGATTCGAGCATAACGAAAGTGGAAAGCGTTGTGAGAGCTATGAGATCACCTGTGTCGTTTCTCAATATTATGACGCTGTTGTTGCTCACGCAGGACGCGTACCCTTTAATATACAGCAACGATTTGACAGTTGGGCAACGGAAAAATCCCCAGAGCTACACAGATTGCAGCGAAAAAAAAATAAAAAATTAAACCAGCTGAAAAATTATTTCGAAGAATCCACTTCTGTATCGAGATAAACGACTGTAAGCTTTTATCACAATGAGTAGAGCTGAAGCTAAGACTCAGTGAAGGCTATCTGGCTTACAGAGGGCTCGACCTTAGAAAGGAATGACAGAAAGAACTCAAGAGATTAGGATGCAGAGAGAATAACTTCTCAAGAAATCTCTTTTTCTAGCTCTGATACCATAAAACAGTGCGAAACCCGCATATGGATTTCCAAATGAATTGATTGAATTGATTGAGCAACAATACTCAATAATAATACAGAGATATTTACAAAGATAGAAACATCAGTTTCTATGTAAAGAATCAGTTTCATCTAAGAAACTGCTAAAGGAAGAAAATTAGCAATAGCTAAAAGAATGAGCATTAAATTAAAATAGAATTATTCTAATACTCACCGAGCCTCTGTCCAGGGGGAAGTTTGTATACTTCTGAGACAAGCTTGGCGTGATGTAGAATATCTCCCTTGATGAGAGGGAGTATTGATGTTTTTGTAGCATTAGACAAACATTCTGCCATGGGGTCATACTGATTGATTAGCAGGGGAATGATACATTTACCCATTGGGCCATGTTATTTGGATAGGGGGCCAGGGGTAGACATCTCCCATGGGATCATGTTGATTTGACTAGAGGAGAATGATACATTCACACATGGTGCCATGCTGATTTGGCTAGGGGTAAATGGCCCTCAATGCTCACATTGTGCTCCAGGATGGAGTGATCTATTTTTTATAGAGCGGATTTGAATTGGTTGGGCAGTGATCAAAACAGTGGTTATGAAGTGCAGTGACTGAGCAAGTCAACCAATCTGATGTAATATTCATTCATCTTTTATTCTCAAGGTTGGTAGGGTGGTGCAAGGCAGAGAGTGAAGTCTCCTTCAGGTTGGAGCCCGAGAATACTTCAGGGTGGTAGGGTGATGCTAGCTAGTAAGTTGGTGCTTGCAAGGTGTTGGCACATCCTTTCAATTGGAGCTGATAAAACCATGGGGTTGGTGCCTAATTCTAGTCATTGTTAGAGAATCTTGGAAGTTGGTGCTTCTTGTTGATGTAATCCTTAAGACATATATTAAAACTGTTATGTGATTTCTTCCTGTGTGGGTTTCCACGAAAAAATTTCTTGTGTACTGTATTTGTTGTTACACATCATTGCATATTGTTAACTATTATTGCATGTTGTTAACTATTTAAGTTTACATGACTTGATTAATATGGTTTAAAAGTGCCCAATACTAACTCACCCCCCTCTCTCAGTATTGGTGAATATTCCAACAATTGGCATCAGAGCGAGGTTCCTTCAATTGCAGTTTAATAGCTGGAAGGTAGATCTTAGAAGAACAAAGATGGGAAATTCATGAAAGCATGCATCCAAACGATCAAAGGAAGTGTCTGATATTGCACTAGTTTTTAGAATCTCTTACAACTGATGAAATGAAAAAGGTTGGTCTAGCTCCTTTGTTCGATGGAGCAGAATTTGAAATATGGGAAGACAAAATTGAAGTCTATTTGAAAGCTCTTGGATATGATGTATGGGATTGTGTTGTTTCTAGAAACACATCTGCAAAGGAATCAAGAAGGTATAATACCAAAGCAATGAATGCCATTCTAAATGCTTTTCCAAATTTTGTGAGAACCAAAGTGGATCAATGCTCATCAGCCAAAAAGCTTTGGAAAAAGCTTCAAAATTTGTACTTAAAGAAGCATGCAAGTCAAGATGAAGATGATGATGATCGTGGGGCAAATACTCAAATCAAAGAATCTAACAATGAAGAAGAAGAAGAAGCAGAAGTGGACATGGAAAGAGAATTAATCGGTGCCTTAAGTGATCTTAGAAAAGTAGAGAAGAAAAATCATATACTCGAAGAAGAAGTTGCCCTCCTAAGACCTCAAGTAGAGGAGGGCATAAAAGAGAAAAAAATCTGGAAAATCCAAGTTCAAGACTGAATTAATCGGTGCCTTAAGTGATCTTAGAAAAGTAGAGAAGAAAAGTCATATACTCGAAGAAGAAGTTGCCCTCCTAAGACCTCAAGTAGAGGAGGGCATAAAAGAGAAAAATCTGGAAAATCCAGGTTCAAGACTATGAGGCAGAAGTTACACAAAAGCAAAAAGAACTTGACACAATTCTAGTTGAAATAAACAGGCTCAAGGAATGGCAGAAAGATATTGTAGGATGCTGAAAAGAAGATTGATATGATTAATGAAAAGGAACAAGAAATTGCTTGCTTAAAGATGAAGGCAAAAGAAGCAGGTGAAAGTCCATGCAATGAAGGCACAAGTTCCAAAGCCCCATAGAGCAAAGTTGAAGAGATGCCTAAAAGCAAAATCCTTCAAAGGCCAAATCAAAGTGAAAGACAAAAGAAGATTGAGAGTGTTGCAACTCCAAGAAGTTATGCTGAGGTAATCAAGGACAAGGATCCACAAAGGACTAGACCTCCTCCAAGAAAGAATGTCTTTAGATGATCATAAAGGCAACCTGTCTCATCTAGGTACACTTGTATATTTTACGGGTATTGATTTTCCTGTACAGATTTTGTGCATAAGGCTAGGGATTGCAAACATTATTACAGGGATGATTATCAAGGTCATTATCAAAACCCTAGAAGCAAGTTTGCAGGAATACAAGATAAATATTCAAATGGCATCATGAACAAAAAGTATATGTTAATTGCTCTGTCATGTAGGTATCATATAAAATGCTTCAAATGCCATAACTATGGATATATATCTCGTGATTGCAGAAGCATGATGAAGTCTTCCATAAGGGAAAGCATTAATATCAAGTATAAAAAGTTTTGGAGAAGAAAACAAAAGCAAAATGAAAAAATCCCAGAGGTCACGCCCACAGGAGTTGTAAAATCGCAAGACCATAATACATATTTCAAGGAAGATGTGAGGGTTGAGAATGATGATCCTATAACAGAGCAGGTTCATATATCATTCTAAGCAATCTAGCTTGGAGATTCCCTGTACTACAAATGTTGAAGAGGGGGAGTCTTAGTAGCAACAATTATAGAGTGGAAGTGCTATCCTCTAAGTAGTTAGATTTGGGAAGGCAAATTCACAGTGATTTGATGACAGGTTTGTGGAATGTCTCGTGTTAGATAGGCTGACTTATTTAGGTACAATTCAATGGTTAAATGATTATACAAGTATGTATTCGAGCGGGAATATGTATTGCAACAAATTTGAAGAAGTTGCCAGAACAGTGAAGTGGTTGTTTAGTCAGTTGAGTAGCAGTCTTAAAAAGTAGAGTCATGGACAATTTTGTGGCACTTTAAGATTGAGCTTGGGAGAATTGCAGAAGGACTCGTCATTATCATAGAGGCATATTGACAAGTGAAATCAACCCGTCACCAAGGAGCATTCCCTTTCCATTGCTCATATCACTCATTTGCCTATGCGCGCCACTCCTGGGCTCAAACATCCAAGACAACAGGTACAAACTAGCTGATGAGGTTATTTATTATAAGAACAGAATATATTTGGTTTCCAAGTACGAGCTCAAGGAGAAGATTTTGAAGATCACACATGACATTCCATTAGTTGGACATTGGGGCTTTTTCAAGACATATTGACAAATTTAGGAATGATTTTCTTGGAAGGGTCTAAAGAAACATGTGATGAAATATGTCAACAAATGCATGACATGACAACAAAATAAGGTTGAGCAAACACATCTTGTAGGTCTTCTCCAACCTCTGCCTATTCTCAAACAGAAATGGGAGAGCATCTTGATGGACTTCGTTACAGGGTTGCTCAAAGCGCAAGGTAAAGATTGCATTTACACGACCAAATTAACACATTTCTTTGCAATCTCATCTGATTATTTGGCCAAACATGTAGCGAAATTGTTTTTCCAAGAAGTCTTCAGACTACATGGATTACCAAAGAATATAGTTAGTGATCACGACAACAGGTTTATGGGTGCTTTTTGGTAGGAACTCTTTAGGCTGGTGGGGACTGAATTAACCCCTAGCACTAGCTATCATCTGTAAACAGATGGTCAGGCAAAAGTCATGAATAAGTTGATTGAAGGGTATCTACGCAACTATGGGATAGATCAATAGAAAACATGGATCAAATGGTTGTACCTTGGAGAGCATTGCTGCAACACCACCTAATATCTATCCATTGGCATTTCACCATTCAGAGCTCTACATGGGTATGATGCACCATCCTTTATCGACAGGGTTTTTGGGGACAACAAGGCACCTATTGCTAAGGATTGGATACAGGAAGCCAGGACATCCTCAAAGCACTCAAGGAAAATATGTAGGTTGCTCAAAATCGATAGAAGTTGTATGTAGATCAACATCAAACAGAATGCTACTTTGAGGTACGAGACCTCATCTTCTTGCGATTACAACCCTATCCACAGTCTATCCTTAAGAAGAGTGGTGCTAAAAAGCTGAAGCTTAGGTTCTAAGGGCCAGACAAAGTCCTCCAAAAGGTTGGAGAAGTGGCGTATGGATTAGAACTTTCGAGAGATAGTAGAATCCATAATGTATTTCATGTGTCGTGCCTCAAGAAGGTCATGGGGCAGCAAGTTACCAAATCTGTCGAACTACTGCCCTTAGACGAAGAAGAGCAACTAGAGTTAATTCCAGAGACATTCATGGTCGTACGGGAAAATAAGTTAAGAGGAAGAGTAATTCCAGAATACCTTGTTAGGTGGAAGAATTTGATAGAGGAGGACGCAACGTGGGAAGGGGAATGTATTCTGCAACACCCAAATTTGCAATTGCTTGGGGGCAAGCACTTTCGGGCAGGGGGGGATCGTAACGTCCTCTATGAATTGAGGACGAATGGGACGAAGTAGCCTTTATGAATCCTTATAGGCTATAGTCCTCCAAAAAGGGGAATAAACCCAAAAATTCCCGTTGTTGGGCAAATTTTGGGGCGAATGGGCAAAGAAACCCAAAATTGGGGCTTTGAGTAAAGTTCACTCAATTATTTTAGAAAAAGAGACCCCTCTAAATAGGAGAGGGATGAATTCATTTTGGAGCATCAAGTGTGATCAATTCATTTGTTCTTGAGCATTTAGCTCTGAAGGTCTTAAGACCTCTTTTTCTTCTTGTCAAATTTGGTGGTGAAAGATTCCACCCTAGTTGACCAATCTTTACTCATCTTCTTTCTGTTTGGCATAGGAGTACATCTGTAGAGGGCAACGAATTTTATTGGTCTCTTTTGAGCCTATTTGGCATAGGGAATTCAACAAAAGGAAAGCACATTCTTTGTGGGTATGTTTTTTTCTGTTATTCCGGAATTAGCTCAGGACATCACTTGAAAAATAGCGTGGGTTTTCCTTGGGTTCATCTAGCTTATTCTAAACCAGGGTGCAAAGGGAATACTAGTCCATGGTATAACAAACTCGTCCCAAAGATAGAATCAAAAGCGAGTCCTCCTAAACGATGCGGGTGTGTGGAAAATATTGGAATTCCGATACATACGAACCCTAGTATCTATAGTGGAATCTATTCTGGGTCCTTGCAAAGGAAGAAATTCAGTCACAATGGTTCTCTGAGCAATCAAAAGATCTTGGGCGAAAAGGGGAACAAGCTTTGTATGAATGGGTGCTTGAAAACAATAAGATCTTGTGGCTTGACGACTCAGACCCTAGTTGGAAGTTCCAAATTGGTTTGAAGAGAGACCTCGAGATTGTCTTGATGCATTACAAGGGAAAGACGCCAGCTTGCGGCTAGCAAGAGGGCTTGCTCTTGTAAGCTCGAGTTATTCAGTGCAGTGGGTCCTACTACGAGAAAAGGAATTAGTATAGTGGTTAAAAATTAATAATAGAAAGGAAGCCAAGTGTGTTAGTTTACGAAAATTCAAATAAGAACAATATCTTTTGTTAGGCATGTAAAACCAATTGAACACAATAGGTTGTTAATTTATATGGTCTGTTGTCATACTGTCGTGGAACGATAATTGTGGGAAATTGAATTATGTAATGATCGATATTTTGTTTAATCTATATTATTGCACTGCTTTTTAAGAATTGAGCAATTGAATGACATAGTATTGATTGCATTATTGAATGGACCATCAATGTGATTAAGTTTAGCAAATGTGTTAGAAGAAGATAATTAACTGCTACAGGAAACCCTACGGCAAAAATTACCCTAGAATATCACAATATGGATAAGTGTAAACCCATATATAGTCACTAATGTTCTAGAACTTCTAAAATATTTCATTTAGATCTCTAAGACTAAGTTAACTTCAAAATGATTTTCACTTTTATATATTATAATTGTAATTACAAGAGAGAACTATATTTTTCAAGTGAAATTACAAGAGAGAATTATTGATCGCCTTTTCAGGGTTGTTACCACTGTAATGTCTCAAACCACTTCTTGCATGTTTACACTAAAACCTATGCAATGTGTTATATTCCGTAGCATCAAACATGTGTTCTAGTCTCGATTTGTGTCTAAGAGGCTAAGGAACATGAGATCTCCAAAACCCATAAAAGGTTTCGCTAGATAAGCTTGCAAAACGCCTTAATTGAATTAATTAGCCATCATTTCACTTTTTCTTAAGTCTAACTTAGGAAAATTGGTTAATTAATGGGAATCAATTAAGGAAGATTGAGGATGCTCTAGAAACTCACATGGATCGAGTTTGAGATGATCTTAGCCGTTGATGAGGATTTAATCATGGCCGTTGAAGCTCTAACGAGAGATTGTAAGAGCAAGTCGATGGGATGGAGATAGACACAAGGTGGAGAGCGAATTATCCAAGCAGTGCGAATTTCAGCGCCGCAAGAAAGAGAGGAAATTTCAGTTTGGTTTCTCAATTTTTGAGTTTTTGCAGAGATGGCTGCAACAACTCAGGGATTAGGATAGACTTGATGAAGCCTCAAACTTTGGTGTATGGAAGGCTAGGATGCATTTCCTTTTGGATGAGCATGGCTTGAAGGAGTTCGTGACAACAACCATAGTTGTATCAACAAACCGTATCCATTTCCACAAGTATAAGAAGGATATGGCCAACGTGAAGAGGATGGTCTTGTATGGAGTCTGAGATCATATAGTTCCGCATATTGTAGAGGAAACGACAACAAAGGAAATGTGGGATGTCATTGTGAAGCTATACCAGGATCCATCAGATAATCGTAAGATGATTCTCAAGGAGAAGCTGAGGACCACTAAGATGCAGAAGGGTGAGGCTTGACTCATTTTCTCACCATAATTTAGAATGTCCGAGATGAGCTAGTAGTTGTGGGCGAGAAACCAAATGACAATGAACTTGTGTGAATTGCTCTGAATGGGTTTACCAGAGAGTGGGCAACGTTTGTCTAGGGGATTACTTGACTAGACAAAATGCCAGATTGGGAACGTCTTTGGAGTGACTTCACATAGGAGGAGCTTAGGCTCAGGCTTCTCTAGGGCACTACCAGCAGCGATAGCAAAAGGTCAAAGGTTGAGAAGGAAGAGAAGAATGTAGCCCTTGCCGGTAAGAGAAAAGCGAAGAAGGGTCCTAGTCAATGATAAAGCTCAAAGGGAGTAGAGAAGACGAAAAAGGATTTGTCAACGATTAAAGGCTTCAGATGTGGTGAGTTTGGTCACTACAACACCCAATGTTCCAAGAAAAAGAAGGACAAGAAGGGGGAGCAGTAGACTGCAACTTTGGTAGAGATAGATGAGTTGACCTCCAAGTTGGAGGAGTTTTCCTTGGTAGCATTTATACCTCTAGAAGGAGGAGTGTGAGGCTTCAGATTTGCAAGATTGGGTAGGGTCCAAGAAGGACAACATAGGATAGGTGTTTCCTCATGGATCATTACCTTAACTACGGGGGCCCACAATACTCAGTGGTGAAGGATCTAAATGTTAGCAGGTACAGTCAATCTTGAGGAGCAATTGCAGAACTAGTTACAAACAGGTGCTGGAGGGGTGCAAAGACAGTGGGGCACAGATTGTTACTCAGTAGACAAAGCAAAGCTAGTGCAGTTAGAGACTCAATAGACAGTTGCAAAAGCCAGTTGTAGGAACAATAGATCAATACTCAGTTGTAGTAGTTGCAACAACAACAACAACAACATGAGCTTAGATACAATGCAGGAAATGTTGGCAGTAGTGCAGGGGAGACACAATGCAGTGTTAGCAACAATGCATATGCAGAGCAGTTCAGCTACAGGGTTAGTAGATGAATCAGAGTATGCGCAGTGGCTTGGTGGACAATGATAGGTTGTTACAATTGTCAAACACCAACAACGTGGTAAAAAGGGGAGATGTTATGAGAGAACACCTTCCTCGCTAAGAGGGAGCGTTAGATTTTGTAGCATCAGAGAGGTTTTCTAGTCTCGATTTGTGTCTAAGAGGCTAAGGAACATGAAATCTCCAAAACCTAGAAAATGATTTGTGAGATAAGCTTGCGAAACGTTTTAATTAAATTAATTAGCCATTAGTTAAATTTTTCTTAATTCTAACTTTTAGGAAAACTAGTTAATTAATGGGAATTAATTAAGGAAGATCGAGAATGCTGTAGAAACTCACATGGATTGAGTTTAAGATGATCTTAGCTGTTGATGAGGATTTAATCATGGCTGTTGAAGCTCGAACGAGAGATTATAAGAGCAAGTCGATGGGATGGAGATAGACACAAGGGGGAGAGTGAATTATCCAGGGAGTGCAAATTTCCCAGTACAAAGTGATTCAATGAGGGGAGAATTCGAGCTAGTGGAGGAGCATCAATGATTTAGGGAGCAACAATAGAAAGATCTGGAGAATTTTCCAGTGTCACTCCAATACCAGTTTGGTAGGAGAGAGGAGGCCAAATATTTTTGCAGAGAGGGCCGCATAGCTAGTGCGAATGAGCTAGAACCCAGTGCGAAATGTCAGAAAGGAGGTTGATTCAATTGCTAGAGGCCGAAAGATTGTTTGGAAGGCAGAGCGACTTCATTCGAGGCAGAGGGAGGCAGGATGACTCATTTGGAGCCCAATAGGAGGTTGTACGATTTCCCCAAGCCAGGCTGTGCAAATTATGGCAGAGCGAGTTGCCAGTGAGAGAGTTCAAGCAGGCCAAAGGGCGGCCGAATTGTTGCAGAAGGGAGAAAATTTCTCCAAATTATTTTGCCGGTATATTTTTTGGAGGATTGCCAATTGGGCATCCATATTATTGTACTTAGATTTTTACTACTACATAATAATAAAATAAACCCTTATCTGCTGCATCGATTCTCCTGTTGGGGTTTTTCCAGGGACGCCAGTCCAAAAGTTATTGTGTCAATTTTATTGTGTGTGCGCATTATTTTCTCCGCTTGCAGTTTATTTTTCGTAGCGTAATTTATTTTTGGTGAAGATTGCGATTGTGAGTTTATCAATATTTTCCATAATAACAAATAAACTGCAGAACATTTAGAAGATAAATTTCCAGTTAATAGCAATCAAGGAATTTTCACACAATGTTCCTTCTTGAGATACATTTCTCAACAGTGACCAATGAATGGTTAATAATGTTAATTTTGTGATAGTTAGGATAGAACAATTAGAAGATAAATTTCCAGTTAATAGCAATTAAGGAATTTTCACACAATGTTCTTGCTTGAGATACATTTCTCAACAACGACCAAGGAAAGGTTAATAATGTTAATTTTGTGATAGTTAGGACAATTAGGTGTGAAAGTCATTTTACTTCATTTTAATTTTTTTTATCAATGATGCCTTTAATAAAACAAACTCCTTGGGTTTCTTTCACAGAATGATCGTGAATCATTAATTTACAAACAATAATTTTTTTTCGAGGACTAGTTCAACTAAACATCTATTAGCTTTATCTAAACTTAATACTTTGGTTATCACCATAGCCATGCCAATTTAAAAATAAGGATCCAATACTCGTAGAATATGGTTGACTTCACTGTAGTGCTTTTGGATTATAATTGATTGACTTCATCATTGTGCTTTTTACTTGTGATGGGATCTGCTAGGTGTGTCACTTTCAAGAGCCAGAGATAGAGCAACACCTCGTTTTTAGGTGCCCCTAGTACTACGAGATCAGAGGGGGTGCTACCACTGCCTCTGTAGAGGTTCAAGAGGATCCCTCTCTACCTTCTTTTGGTATCTTGACTAGAGATGCCTAGCCCTCTTCATTAGGGATATATTTAGACATAGATCTCAGATCCTACATACCCTGCCTCACTCAAGGATGATTCGGTCTACACACCATACTTTCAGGTTGATCCAGCTGATTGAAGAAACAAGTGACGAGTTGAGTTCCAGATATTTCATGTAGTAGAATAGTGAGACCTTAGATCTCCCCCTAGCCCCCACCTTTGGGAGGCAAGCTGGTATCCTTGAGACCATTGTAGGGGTGCCGAATAGCACATCAGTCCACTCATATTTAAACCCAGAGCGTTAGAGAGATTAGTTCTAGAAGATTCTCGAGGAGGGTGCCTCCCTCCCCCAAACAAACTCTCCAACCCCAATAGAGCAACCAAAGACTTATCCAGAGCTGCTTTACTTCATCCTGGAATGCTAGTAAAGCCATGCCAATTTAAAAATAAGGATCCAATACTCGTAGAATATGGTTGACTTCACTGTAGTGCTTTTGGATTATAATTGATTGACTTCATCATTGTGCTTTTTACTTGTGATGGGATCTGCTAGGTGTGTCACTTTCAAGAGCCAGAGACAGAGCAACACCTCGTTTTTAGGTGCCCCTAGTACTACGAGATCAGAGGGGGTGATACCACTGCATCTGTAGAGGTTCAAGAGGATCCCTCTCTACCTTCTTTTGGTATCTTGACTAGAGATGCCTAGCCCTCTTCATTAGGGATATATTTAGACATAGATCTCAGATCCTACATACCCCGCCTCACTCAAGGATGATTCGGTCTACACACCATACTTTCAGGTTGATCCAGCTGATTGAAGAAACAAGTGACGAGTTGAGTTCCAGATATTTCATGTAGTAGAATAGTGAGACCTTAGATCTCCCCCTAGCCCCCACCTTTGGGAGGCAAGCTGGTATCCTTGAGACCATTGTAGGGGTGCCGAATAGCACATCAGTCCACTCATATTTAAACCCAGAGCGTTAGAGAGATTAGTTCTAGAAGATTCTCGAGGAGGGTGCCCCCCTCCCCCAAACAAACTCTCCAACCCCAATAGAGCAACCAAAGACTTATCCAGAGCTGCTTTACTTCATCCTGGAATGCTAGTAATATCCCTCACTCCTACATCTCCCCTAGAATTGTGCAGCTAGACACCTCGTTGGTTCCAAAGGACTCTGATAGCGAGCCAATGCCATTGTTGCCCCCCCTTACTATTGGCTATTAGACTCGGGCATTCTTGACATTATTAATCTACAGCCCTAGACTTATTCACTTCATCTTCTACGGCACTGGGATCTTTGATCCAGTTATACATGTGTATGAGGCCGTCCTATTGTTGTATCCTTCTTTACTTCATTTTATCCTAGACTTAGATTTGACATTTCTAGGAGTTGTGTTTGCACTCTCAGATTGTACTCTACTGGATGTATCCTTTAGTCTCATTGACCTACTTTTGTGGTCATTTGTTAGACATTAATAAAATTATCTTATCTTATTTGTAATTGATTTCTGAAGGGATGCATATGTTTCAAGGTGATTACCTTTATAATTGAAGTCCCTGTCCAGCCGTATATAAAATAGGGTGCAAGATGCATGCACATATTGGATGGGAGGCCATGTATTCATTTTTGTTTATCTCATGACACTACCATGTCAAAGCATTCTATTATCTCATCACAATGCTACGCCAAAGAATTCTATGCTGCTTTTGTGCCTTCTGGTCAATGAACAACTCTTTCCTCCTATGAGGTATGCTTGGCAAAGCAGCCAAGTATCTTCATGCACTTCGTGACAGTATGGATGGTATTTCATACATCCCGAAAGGACAATAATAGATAAATGTTGCAGTTACCTAAGAAAATATTGCTTATTGCCTCAATTACCATGCTAATTCTATTTATATGGATGCTGTTCCGACCTTGCTTTGCTTTATCTTCGTTTTGGTTGGGTTGTTTCAAGAAAACCAAAAAGTTCATTTACTCTATTCCAAACTGCAAAGGTTCATTGCATTTTTGACAGATTCGCATCTACACCCTTGTGAAACTATTTATGACTTGTGCTCTTTGCAGAAGCTTTGTTAACAAAATTTTCATATCTATGGTTATAGAATGGAATTAAGTTTCATCTGAGATGCTCATAAAACGATGGAAAATTGTGTATCAAATTTGCTACTCATACTTTCTTATATGTAGTTTGTAGTGATGTCAAAAGACTTAGGTCCTTACTTTACTAACCTTATCTTCTACTTCTTTAAAGGTTGATTGGTATCCTTGGGGAGAAGAGGCCTTTGCAAAAGCTCAAAGTGAAGAAAAGCCTATATTTTTGTCAAGTATGTTCCATATCCATTTCTTATGTAATTTCATAACATTATTATTTCTTGTGTAAAATTTTTCTTCATAGAAATTTAATGATTATCTAGATCATGTCTTGATGAACTGACTATGCGTTTGATGTGGTTGCTGGTTGGGGTTGGGGTTGGGGATTGGTGGGCTACTTGTGTGGTACTGTTGAAGTTGGATACAGCACCTGTCACTGGTAAGTAAATGCAACTTGGAATTTGTTAACTGTAGAGTCCAGCATTATTTTTGTTCTGAAACCATGGTTCTGGTACAGATGTCTTTAGTGGTCCTAGTATTTCTGATGGGAAACTGATGTTTTTCCCCCATGTCAAAGACTATATTATCTCCAAAATAATTGAAAGAAAATGCATATGGACTGTTTCAGACAATATAAGCTGACCAGAATCTTGTTTTTTGACATTTGTATTATTTGCAATGTCGACGTCTTCATGTTGACATAAATGAAACCTAAAGGGGAACAACAGGAAGCCTTGGTCTTGGAAAATGATGTAACACATTTTATGAATAAATATTCTCTCGATTTTCATATATCTTTTGAACCCAGCAATATATAAATTCTTTCAGCCCAGTTCAAACACGTGCTGTTCCCTTTCTTGTAATTGATGGCATTTCTCAATATATGTGTCTGGAAGAAGGTAACCAATTATTGCCCTGGTCAACCTGCTAAATTGGTTTTGAATCTGCTATTGTTGTCAAAATAATCGCAGGTATCTGTCCAAGCTGTCTTAGATTACAGATATGCTCCATTTTTTGTCTGTTGCAAGGTCAGATGTAGTTCATCGAGGTCTTCATTACAAACTGATTTTGATTAATCTTGGATTGAAAATATCTCGATTTGTCACGCATGTAATGTGATTAGTTACACTTTGTTTGCAATTTTTTTGATATGTAACAAAGATCTATCCACCTTTCTAATTTTCAGAACCATATAAGAAATCTGAAAAATTAAAGTGTACTTCATGCAGTTTGATATAGAGAATGGATGAAAATTAGAGGAAGAAGATGGTGATGTTATTAAGATTATTATAGTTTTATACATGCTTCTAATGCCATGGTGAGAACGGGGGCACCTAATAAGTGGTAATTTTTACACCTCAACCCTGAGTCTCACCAGCTCAAAATTAAAAATCCAAGTCAAATGCTGTTGAGACATACAAACATTTTTGTAAAATTTCTATGGAGTGGTTGGTAGTTGATATAATAAAATGCTTGAAAATATAAGAAGGGATGGAATAATAAGGGTCTTACTGCTTAGTTACAAGTTTGTAACCTAAAAATAGACAGAACAGCCATATGCGAGATCCCATAGGCAATAGGTATGGGCTGTTAAATGACATTATTATCTCAATATTTTAAAGCAATAATGATTCTGAATGGATCATTTATAATTTGGCGTCTATCTTGGTACTTTTTGTGTAGAAAAATTGGGGAAATTGGCTTGTAGGCTTAATTTGTGTGTTCATTTTAGAAGTAGGTCTTAGTTTTGTGATTTGGGCTTTGGAACTTTTTAGAGCCAGTTTGAGACATCAAATGGCACTTTTTGGGGTCAAAACTTTGTGGGCATAGCTCCCAACACCTCGATGCCAATCTACTCATCAAAATCTTTTCAATGGTGCAAAATTAATCTCAATCAGAGATTATATGTGGAAGTTATGTCTCCCGCAAGTTGACCTACCTTGTTGATCTCCACACTATCAAGTGGATAGTGTGTTGACCTCCATTATCCGCACATGTGGGGCTAGTCATGTGTGGACTTTCAAGAAGATATTAGAAGGTTCAAAACCGTAACACTAATTGAGCTTTGAGGAATGCCAAAACCCTAAGCCTAGATGAATATCAAGCTATGTTAAATATTAGGCTGCTCGGGAGAGAAGGGTTTCCAATTTTTTTTTGTATTATTATTGTTTTATATTTGAGCATGTTGAGAAATCATGTTTACTGTTCATAAGGGTAGATTTCTCTTCTTTGATAATTGCTTGTGAACGTTGTTGGCTTCTTATTAATGTTTATTATGTTTTCTTCATCAAACAATTACCGAACATACAAAACATGAAGATCACAAGAATACAAAGAACACAAGATATAGTCTCCAAGCTAGGGCAAAACCCCTCTAAGGGGAAAACCAGAAAAATTCGCTTATAAAATCAGATCAAAGTGAGATATCCAAGATCCATGACCTCAAGATGCCAAGTCAAGCCTTCCTTCCACATAGAAAATCCATCAATAGCAAGAGACCAACAATATGTACATCATCAGAAACATACCTTGAACCAAAGATGTGTCAAGGCAAAACTTCCACAAATTCGAGCATTAAGATAAACCCTTCTTTACTTGTCAATTTCAGACTTCGGCCCTCCTTTCTTATGCGATATTTCAGAACAGATCATGCGAATTGTGTGTGCCCAAATGAGCTCGATTCTCCCTCTATTTATATTGTCCAGAGGGTTTTGAATAGACATGTCTTCTGGGGCAGGGTTGACTTGGCATCTAGAGGCAATTTTGACCCAAATTACATATTTGAAAAATCTTTCTCCATGCTATAAATAAGCAGTTGACTTTGACCAATACAAATAATAATGAGCATGAAGAACATTCTTCAATAAAATAATAATTTAACTTGAGCATGAAACCCAAGCTTGATTTTTTTTTTTTGATTTTACATTAAATATACATTGACATAAATACAATAATAATTATGAAGACTGAACCTAGTTACGTTTTCCAACACTCCCTATTAATTAGAGAGGTATTCATAATTACACTACCGGTACAAGGATTCTCCCAAGTTGAAATATTCTCATAAGAAGTGTTAGATTTATAAGCCATCATCAAGCATCAACATCATGACCAACATTGTCAAATTGCATATAACAAGGTCTTGACTAACAAGCTCTAACTGTCCACTAGATTAGAGCACAATGCTGGGAGGTGTACATATGGACACCACCACAACCACCTCTCAAGGCACATACCCCATCTGGATGTTCACCAGGAATGTCCTTACAGGAATATTCTTATCTTGGATTCCCAATTCTCAAAGAATATCGTTCCTCTTCGACCACTCTTGTCTTGGATGCCCTGTCCAATCCTCAAAGAGTGTCAGTCCACTAGACTACTTCTATCTTGGATTCCCAATCCTCAAGTATCGGTCATATATGCTTATCCAATCTCCATTCTCCCCACTAGTTCCTTCACTAGACATATGGCTGGTAGTCCTGGCCTAGTGCATGACACATGGAGAATACATTATCCTTTATCACTCCCTCTCAAACTTAGGGAGACATAACCGCAACATTTAGCTGGTCTCATACTTTATCAGTGACTTATTCTTCCGTGGAGATATAGTTATAGTTGCAGGGCTCCTTTCTCACATTACATCATACTTGAGCTTCGACCTTCCTGGATGTCAAACATTTTACGAAGCTAAATTCTTTCACAACTTATCTTCATGACAGGTTTTCTCGACTCCTAACAGTATTACATCATATTAAACTTTGATGTTTCTTGATCTTATCAAACAACTTTATCATCAAATGGTTCATCTGTCATCTTCAAGGAGCCAAACTTCCTCACAATTGCTAACGTATGCCTTCTATTCTTCATAGCAAAGTTCTGCCTCATATTCTTCAAATAGTCATATCAACTTTCCAATATGAATTCTGCCCTCAGACTTATCCAAACCATCAATAGTGCCATCCACACAATCCATGTTTTCCATGATTAAACCACGTAGTTGTAAGTACATCAATATCATCCGACAAATTATCTCAACTGCTATCTTTCCAGCCTCTGCACATACTTCTGCAATATGTCTTTCCAGGGAGCCAAATCATATTCCATCATTATCAGAGTTGCTAGATCACATTAGCCTCTTGTCAAGGTGCGGAATTCTTCTGCTACTTACTCCCTCCGAGGTCAACATTCCTTTGCATGGGCTCTCTTCATATTGTAACAAAGTTTTGGTTTATGCACTTCAACTTTCAATCATCAATTGATGTGAACGAACCAATCAACGAGCTTCAATATTGTATCTATCAGGGTCTTTATAGCTCCTTTCCATCTGAGGTTAGTAAACTTCTTGCCATCTAATAGTCTTCTTTGACGCGTACATCATGTCGCTCCTTCCTTCACAGTATTTTATGTCCTTAGTCAAACTTTAGATAGAACTTGCCTTGACCTCCTAACCTTGGTTAGAAGACTTATGAAAGAACAAGGAGACAAAATATCAAGACAATAACATTAGTAATGATCAAGAAAGATGTTAAATAATTATCTCTAGAGGAAAGTTGATTCCCTCTTAATCTTGGACCATTTTTCATCAAATGTTGTCTTCACATCAACATGATATAATACCTGTCATTCTAGGTTCCTTTTCCTTTCACAGTGGAAGCAATTAGTTAGGTTTTCTATTTCTAGGGTTTTTCCTTTTATTACAAACCCCATATGCCAAAATCTGCCACTTACAAACTATAAAGTTCTACAACCACACACAAGAGAGTTAGTTGCAAAACCCTAGATTCTTCATAGTCATCAAGACTTGTCATCCAAGCATTGCAAAATGGTGCAAAATCCTAATGGTACTAATGATATTGTTTGACATGCCTTTTATCCATTTCATTAGATTACAAGACCTATTCTTCATATGCAACATATCATCAAACTCTTTCATGTCACTGTCTCTAATATTTATGCAAACCCTTTTCATGATCATCACCATGACCTAGTGAAACAAATGTACACAAAAACAGTGCGTACCTTACCTTATCTCTTCTTTGTAAAGATCTGGTGATTAGTCTTATCTTCAATTGTCAACTCCCTTTAACAAAAGATGCCTCAACTTCTCTAATTATATAACCTTTGTTGAGCTGCTAGCTTCGTCATCATTTGATATGTATTGACTTCTGTTAGCACTTAAGATTTCACCTAGGCTGAGATAGACAAACCTCAAAGCTACATCAAACCATTTCACCTCGTAGCTAGCCCTACGAGGTATGAGAAGGCTCTCTCGGGTCAAACTCAGTGGAATTTTCAATAGGATGAGTTGACCAATTAGAAACACTGATTTTAAGCTAGTAAACTGATAAGGAGGGTTGATTTAAAGTTTTTGGGGTTTTTGGTGGCAATTGAAGGGAGTGCAATTCAGGGTGCGGGGATTGAGCTCAATTTTTGCAGGTGGTTCTTTGGGGCAAGGTAGGAGTTTGTACTGATGCCTTTAGCTGAGATGGATGATCAAGGAGGAAAGAAGAGAAGCTAAAGAGGGAAAACAATGAATTTGAATCCTCTCTAGACAGTGGAAAACATAAATATTAAATAAAATTGAAAACTGAGCATGGCATGCATGAATTCAAACTTTATCACTTCTTTTGTTTAATTAGCAGCAAGAGAATAAGAGATGGAACACATAAACACACTTACAATGACAAGTAGGAAACACACCATCAACACAATAATCCACAAGAATCCACAATGAAGTCTGCAAAACCCTGACCTTCCTTTTCCTCAAATTGCAGAGATACAAGTAAAATATACAATAGAGCTTCTCCCTCTAGTGTCCAACCATGAAAATGAGTAAGAGAAGGCATAATATAGAAGATCTAACTCCTTTCCCCACCTCTAGGGGTCGAGCTCAGCTTCCTAGGAGCTGTTGCAACTAATTCTAAATCAATCACTAGATAATAGGCCATCACAACAACTTGGCTCTAAAAGTTAGGAAACCTATCCATGCATTAAATATTTACCATTTACATCAAAGAGACTTCTAGAAGTGGTCAAGAAGAGTAAAAGTATCTAAGTGCCATGAAATTTACACAAAAATCCATCATTTACATGCCTCAAAAGTCAACCAAGGTGAAAATAGTGTTTCGCTGGCCGAACTGGTCAAAACTGGCAAATTTGCCTGAGTGGTCGCGCCCCTGACTTTGACTGGTTGCGCGCATTGGCAGCTCTATTTGAGGGCCTTCCCGGTGTCCAAATCAGGTGCAAGATAGCTCGTTGGAAAGGTCTGGAAGTCTACTTTCCAACTCAACTGGAATTTCGGAATTTGGAGTTGATTTGGCCCCTAAAAAGTCATTTTTCCCAAGGCATCTTTCTGCAACTCAAAAAAGGGGCAGAAAGTCAAAATTTGCATGTATTTTGAGCTTTTGGGAGCTCAAATCTTCATAAAATCTGAAACCCATCCATAGGAAAGTGTATTTTTGCATGAAAATTCCAAAAATGTAGAGTTTTCCCCGTTCTGAGTCGTCCCCATGACTGGTCGTGCACGGGATGAGACCACTCAAATGACCAAAACCTGTAAAATTCTCAAAAATGCCAAAAATGCCTCAAAACTCTCAAAATTTCTTGGGTTTGCTGCTAGGAGGGGGCTAATGAGTATCATGGTGAGTGAGAGAGGCTTCAGCCAAGATACAGAGCGGGTTGGTCTTCTTCCTCCCTTTGAGAGCCTCGGTCAACCTCCTTTGAAGAATCTTCATCCTCGCCTTACAAACATGCATCCTTGCCCAATAATGATTCTTCATGTTCTTTAGCAGCTTCTTTTCTTGGTTGGCCTTTGCCAACAACCTCTCTAAGTGTGTATTCACTCGGATAAGCATGGAGGGATTTAAAGCCTTGAAAAAACATCAACCCTAGCATAATGCCTACATGAACAAGCA